>MU377208.1:0-58251 GCA_022495195.1 Xylaria digitata
TGTAAGTACTTTTGCATAGAAAATTGGCTTACAGGGTACTTCAAAAAAAGTGCGAAACTTGCTTGTGTGCGAAACTAGCTTGTGTTATGGGTTAACAAAAAAAATTAAAGTTTTAAACTGTTTATAAAAACAAAAACCCGGAAAACAAAATGTTAAATATTTTATTTTAGCTGTTAAAACATTAAAAAAAAAAAAAACAGAAGCAAAAGATTATATTATTGCTTAAAACGTTTTAAAATAGCTATTTCGATCGAATTAAGTAAAAAAAAGGGTTTTAACTAGGTAGGTAGTAGGTAGTGGGTAAAGTGGCCCGTGGCCGCACGGCCTGTGGCTAGTGCGGTTTTCTTATTAGATTACAGATCAGAAAGCCGTGTCTTACGCTTTTGGTTTTTTGGTAGATACAAATACCCCTTTTCATCTATATGGGTTGGTCATACTCCTCTCTGATATATTTCTTCCTTCATTCATCTCCATACATTGGTCTATCAAGCTCGCTACAGAAACAATCTCAGTCCTCTCTTTAAAAATCCCATGGATTTACTTAGTGCTGTGTACAACCACGTTGTCCTGCCCCCACGGCTCCCTGACGGACAAGGCCCAAGAATCGAAGCCGTGTCCCACGATGTGTTGAGCCGGATGGCCCGCGCCTGCAAGGTGCTTGATGAGCTTGTGGATTCGCCTTGGTCCAAGGTCTTCCAATCCCTCAGTGTCTCCCTTAATATGTGTGCTGCCCTCAACTTAGGTCGACTCGAGAAATCAGCAATGGTGGAACATTTCCAACAGCTCCAGCCTGATCATATACTCATTCTACATGTTGTAGAACAGAATGCAGCTCTGCTCGTTCGCCGCGAGGACTGGTCAGTAATTGCAAGGCCCCGTTATCACGTTAAACCGAGAAGTACTTTGATTGATGAGACGAGAACAGCGATGACCAGCAATATGTTATCTTCGAAGCTGTCGAAACGTCAGCCACCGCCGAAGGGGTCCTTGCCGCAGTTCATGCCTTGCAATGGGACTTTCCAGGCTGCTCCGCCAAAATACCCTTTGCTGATTTCACCGATGTGGGATTCCAGCAGGGTTGGCAAAGTAGTAATACTACAGTAGTAAGTAGTAATACTACTACTACAGTAGTAGTAGTAACAGCTGTTACTACTACTACAGTAGTATAGTAAGTGCTCTTACTACTTACTACTATAGTAGTAATTTGAAAAACAAAATTTTATTTTTGTTTTTATTTTTAATTAATCTATTATTATTTATAAATATATTTAAATAAATCTATATTATTATTAATTTAATATATATATTAAAATTAAAAATAATTTAACTTAATATTAATTTATTTAAATTTAAAATAATTATATTAAAAAATATATATAATAAATAACTTATTCCTCCTCGTTTTCAACTTGTACATCTTTATCAATAATTAAATCTTGTAAATCTGTTAATTTCCAGCTTTTTAATAAAACTAAAGCCCGAACTGTTTCTAAATTAAGTTTATTTCTATTTTTAGTAATTATATTACTAATAAAAAAAAAACCCCGTTTAATAGCGGCTGAAGTAGCTGGAATAGCTAGATATTTTCTAGCTAAAATTGCTAATATTGGAAATCGAAAAGCATTATTTTTCCAATATTCTAAAAGATTAACCTATAAGATTTAAAGTATAAGTATTTATATAAATTAATAAAAATAATAATAAAAACTTACTTTTTGAGGTAATAATTCTTTTTTTAAATAAATAGTTTTTTCTTTTTCAATAGATATTAAAGATGAATTTATAAAGAATTTATTTTCTAAATCTGAATCCGTTGAATTATTTTCGATAATTTCGGCAAAAGAATTACCAAGTTCATTAATAATATTATTTAAAAACCTATATAATAATTATTAGTAAATAATTAATAAATAATTAAAAAAATAACTTACTGATTAAATTCAAGTTTAAATAATCGAGTAATATCTCTTTCGATATTAAGATAAAAATGTAATAAACCGTCTTTTTTAAAATGTGTAGTTTTAAATCGAGAATTTAATATAAGGCTTAAAATATAAGCTTTATATGTTTTAATCGAAAAATTATTTAATTGACAAAGAAAATATTAGTTCTTAATATATAATATTAATAAATTTATTAATAAATTTAAATTGAAAAATAACTTACTACTGTAGAGTTTACTTTAATTTGGTTTTGATTTAACTAAATATACTTTTCTAAATCTATATATATTTTATAAATATATAATAAAGATTTAAGTAAAGTTGTATAAACTTTAGCTTGTAATTTAACTAAAGGTTTAACAAATATATTAAATAAATTCCGAAGTTGTTTAATAGTAAACCAATCTATAGAATTTAAATATATATTTTTAAATTTAATATTTGCTGTAAATCGGTAAACGAATTCAAACAGTTCTTTTAATTCGATAAATATATTTAACATTTTAAAAGTCGAATTCCAACAAGTAACGTTATTTAATAATAAATTAGTTATTTATTTAATATTAAAGGTTTTAAATAAAAACATACTTAAAAGAATTTTTTTAATATTATAATCAGGTTGTAAATCTTAATTTCGCTTTGCTTTTTCGATTCTTTTAAAAAATAATTCTTTAATTTCAGTAGTATACTTTATTAAAACAACTATTTGTCAAATTCGATTTATTAAATCTAAAATTAAATATTAGTAAATAAATAAATAAATAAATAAATAAATAAATAAGTAACTTACTATTAAATTCGTTGTTTTTAATATTATTAATTCCGTTAGTTATATAATTAATAAAATTATTAAATTCGTTTAAAATTAAAATATATTGTTTTAATATATTTTAAACTATTAAATTAATAATATATAAAATACAACAAATATTGTTATTAAAATCTTTATGTATTAAATTTAAATAATTCTGTTTAAAAGACTTTAAAAACGTTGTATTATTTTAAGCGTTACTTTAAGCAATACTATAAAAAGTTAATAAATAAATATAAAAATAATAGTTTTTAAATAAAAACATATTTAGTGTTAAATGGGCTTTGTACAATATTGTACGTTAAACACACGTGTAAAATAAAATATAATCTATTGTACTATATTCATTTATATTTCTATATGAAAAAGAGGCTTCGTACAAAGCAGAGTTTTTACCTCAGGTGAAAACTCCTGCTAGCGTACGAGCTAATACGATAAAGAGAATTAGGTGCGCACGTGCTAATAACCTCGTACGTAACGATAACTTCGTACGTGCTTACACGTACGGTTACAACCAACACCAGTTATTCCAACATTTAGAAATATTACTTAAAGTAATATTTGAATAAAGTTTTAATATATTTAAAAAGCAATTAAATATATTTAAACTAGTATAACGGTTAGTTATTTTTTTAAATCTGATTAATTTATAAGTTAAATTAAAATCAGAATTAATAAAGGAAATAATAACCTTTATATATGCCGTTTGCAAATTCGAAGTCCAAATATTAAAAATAATAGAAAAGCTTTTATTAGTTTTAATATTAGCTTTTAATTCGTTATTAAAAACTAATAAAGCTTGTTGAAAAGTCGACTTTAATAACGTTTTAATATTTTTTTAATTAATAATAAAATCTTTATTAATAAATTAATATAAATATATTAATTAAAAAAGTAAATATATATACGGTTTAAAAAAATAGATTAAATTTTAAAAAGATTTAGAATCAAAAATATTAAACGAAAAATTATTATTAATAATAAAACTTAAAAGTTTATTATTAATAATATTATTAATATTTATATTAAATATAGTATTATTCTGCGGTCGTTTTCGAAATTGTAAATTAAAAAAGTTTTAAAAACGTAGTATAACTTAGTTTTTTATTTTAATAATTAGTTAATTAATAAAAACAAATATAAAAATAAATAATAAACTTACTTTTATTCTGCGTTTTTTTGCTTTT
This sequence comes from Xylaria digitata, assembly GCA_022495195.1. Classification (NCBI taxonomy): domain Eukaryota; kingdom Fungi; phylum Ascomycota; class Sordariomycetes; order Xylariales; family Xylariaceae; genus Xylaria; species Xylaria digitata. The sequence goes on from MU377208.1 coordinate 3,942, forward strand.
TTTATTATAAGCGATATTTTTATGTTTAAACATGTAATGTTTAACAAAATTCGAAGATTTAAAACTTTTAACTTTAATAGTTTTTAAATAAAAACAACTAAAAAAATTAGTTTATATTTAAAAATTATAAAAATATAATAAAAATAAACTTACGTAGTACATTGTATTAGCATTTTTTGTTTTGTTTTTGTATTAATAAGTAATAAAGTTCGAATAAATATTTTTTTTTTTAAAATATAAGCCAAACTTTTTTTGTTATTTAATTTAAAAGATTTATTATTATAATTATTTAAATTAAACAAACTTTTAGTATTTATTTCAGTATTGTTTTCATTATTGAATAAATTAATTAATTTAGTATTTAAATTAATTTCGTTATTTAAAAATAGGTTTGTTAAATCGCTGTTATAATTTAACGAAAACTTTATTGTTATTATTTATATAAATAAATAATAATAAAAATAAAATAAGTTTATAATATATAATATAATATAATATTATGTTATTTAGAACTATTATTATAAATATAAAAAAAAAGGGGTTTGAAAAAAATTTACAATATATTTATATTTAAATATTAATTTCGATTTGTTTTGATTTATTTCGATTTATTATAAGAAATTAATAATGTTTATTAATATCGGACATTTTAAAATTTAATCGAATATTCGATTATTTTTTATTTAAATAATAATTAATAATATTTATTAATATTAAATATTTAATTAAATATAATATTAAAAAAAATCTAATTACTACAGTAGTAATAGTAGTAATACTACAGTAGTAAGTAGTAATTACTACTACTACAGTAGTAGTAGTAAGTACTGTTACTAATACTACCCTGTAGTAAATTTACTACTTACTAATTTGCCAACCCTGGATTCCAGGACAGTCTCGCAACCTTTCTCGAGCAGGCGAGTGCAGAATCACTCTACACACTCCAGGCCTCTGCTCGGAAGGCAAACGTCTCGGTCACCGAGGTCAGGGACACGACCGACCCAGCATTGATCACACAGATGCTCATGCCAATTCTTGAAGCAATAGGCGAACGTGTCGAAGCCCCACTGCTTCGAAAGCGGGTCAGAGATGAAGTCAACTTACGGAACGCTGACCTTCCTTGGAGGTGGCTCCCATTCTGGTTGGTTTTACGTGTCGCCGCTCAGCGGTCGCTTTGTCTGGCACTTGGAAACCAACAAGGCCGTGTTGGCTACAAACTGCTCATGCGTCTACTCTTAGCAGACCTTCTGAAGGAGTCTGCCGAGCGGCTCGGTCCGGAGCTGGTGGTCATGCTTCGTGCCAAGATCTGTCGACGCATGGCGAAGCTGGAGATGGATATGAATTCGATTCCGGCTTCCGAGGAGGCGCCTCATTACGTTTTGTTCAACTGCATCCGGCCCATAGTCACCAGCATCATCCAAGACGCAACTGCGAGAGTCGAGAGGGCTTGGGAATCTTTCAAGCTAGCAACAACCCGGCAGGTTCCAAGACTCCCCCAGCGTACCCCTACTCACGCTCTGCAGCTATGTCTGCCAAATAGCAGCCAATATCTCGCGAACTTGCTATCTGGCCAGCCATTCGGACAGCCGGATCTGGCGTCATTGGACCTCCCTCGCCCACTTGATAAATCGATCAGGCAGACACAAGCCTTCATAGATCATATGTTCCGTCTTGCTTCAATGGAAGCAACCATGGACCGGGACCATCCGCATGACTCGCACTTACCTATCCCCGCGGCTCACTGCCTCCAGCTTGTTGAACAAATCGACTCAGTCTTCACCGAAGTAGGCACCGCTTATGATGGCGATCCCGAACAGATGAGTGCCATGATACTCTCCACTTTTACCTTGTGGACTCGCCTTGACAAGTGTGTCATTGCCGAATGCCCCCTCCTCGGTGATCACCGCCCAGTGTTTACTCCAGAGCTTCTCGACGCTCTTCAACTTCCCATCTTGTCCAAGATGCAACAGCTTCATGATATACAGGCCTATCTCTCCCAGCGCCACCGCGAAAGCCGGTACAGGACAATATTAGACAAGACCGGCAGCAATGACCTAGCAATGCGCTTTGTGTCACAATCCTCTGAGATGCAATCATTGGGCGCGTGTATCCAAGCTGCATCCGACGAAGCCCGTAATGCCAAGGAAATTGAGTGGAAAACGGTCTGCGACCAGTACGACAAACACACTGCGGCTATTGCAGAGGGGACATGCTGCTGTTCCTGGCGTAATGGCCAGCGTGATGTACGAGGTTGTACGAAGTGTTGGCATTGGCGCACCCGGAACCGGATGAAAATTCAGGTCCATGAGGAATTCCTCCCTAGAAAGGAACCGGCCAGAGCTGCATTCTTGTTTGAGCTCGCTGTTCCCACCTTTCTATCTGCCTATCGAGACATCAGCTGGCGGATTATTCACAAGCTCGCCCACCCTAGCCGTCCTGCCAATCCGCTGAAGCCGGAAATAAGGCTGGCCGACTGCCATCCTCTGCGACGCTTCATGACGGCCAAGGCGGTAGGCATCTCCTTGGCATCGACAATCAAATGCTTTGCCCAGACGCACTACAAGTTCAGCGCGGGTAAGACTCCGCTCTCTCGTGTGCTTTTGCCTCTTGCGGGCGACTTCGAGCTTTATGACCAAGACTCAGGGCTTTGGGTTAAAGATCTGTGCAGCCCCTTGACTTTTCAGCACTTATGCGGTGTTTATATTCCTCGTGGAATTCGGGCCGCCGTCATCTCGCCTGAACTACCGCCCCCAGCTACTGCAGACGGACCCTCGTCCTATGAGATTCAGGCCAATCAGAGCGAGTGTCCGTTGGCCATGTCAGTCCATGAGTTCTCGGCGTGTCAAAAGTTACTCGCCGGCAACGTACGACGCTGGCCCAATATCTTGGTTGAGTTAGGCTCCTCGAACCTCAACCTCAGTGATGAGGACACAATGTATCTAGTGTGCCAGCTTGCCATCCAGGTCGGTCCAGAGCTGCCAGGAGAGGTGTTGCGGGCAGTTCACGTCGTGTTCCGAGAACCCGCTTTCCTCGAACGTCTAGCAGAGATGATCGAAAAACGTTTGCGCGCTATCCTCGACAACTGGCGAGAATCTAACTGCATGGAGATCCTCGTGACGCTGAGCCTACGATTGTTCTACCTCACATCCGGAGCGATGAGAATCCGTGCTGAGTCCCTTCTTAGGTTGGCCCGAAGATCTGCGTTGGACTGGATTGCCCGCCTTCGGAAGGAGGTCCGCACTGCCTCCGATGCGGATGGGGCACAGCGCGCGGCTACTTATGGCTTTTTGGCTGCTTTGCTGTGTCGGCGCACCTTTGCAGTCTATGCCGACCTGGACCAGACCATCAGCGATGACGATCCCGCCTGCTGGATCGAAGCATCCTTGGCACTACAGGAGAACCTGCTGGTAGATATCAACAGCTTGCCGCCAAGATTGAAGAGCATGTGCATCCGAGATGCCAAGGCAGCATATGATATACAGGCTCTCCTTCAGAATGCCGTTCGATCTAGCCCTAGTAGCGTCGACGCTGGAATAATGAGAAGCTGGTCGGATTCTGCTGATGGCGTTACCACAAACTTTTCGCGTTGGACCTTCCTTCCAGTCCCTAATGACCGCTGGATAGCATGCACTATTTCTCAGACAGGCGGAAAATTCAGCTACCGCCAGACAGTCCATTATAATATCATCGAGGGCCACTTACTGGTGAATGGCAGGCCACGCGGAAAACTTCCGCTCGAGATCCGTGACCATCCAGCAGTCATGGAATTATTTAAGGACCAACATCTCATGACATATCCTTCTTCCTTGCCAGGTATGACGTATCGCTTGGCAAGTCTTGTGTATGACCAGGAAATCCATCTTGGTATGCGTGGCTCATAAGTCGCCATTCGCGCACTCTCAAAGACAGGCTTGCTCGAGTTTGTGCCGAGAGAAATATTTTCCAGCCGATCCAGCTTTGACCTGCCAGCAGAGCTCGTGGAGAACTGCGTACACTGGCTGAACCTTGGCACGGGGTGTCTAGAAGTTCGCCGGGCACCGAAGATCTGGGTCAAACGGCCGCGTGACTGGGAAATTGACATTCCGAACCGCACGGCCACCCGTGGCAAGGTCAACCTGGTTGATCCCGCAGTCGGATGTGTTTGCTCAGATCGCAAAGATCTTTCAGCACTTTGAGCGGCCAGACAAGCTTACTGTATATCAACCTCAAGCTCACAAGGGCAGGCTGTCCGTTGAAATTCGCCACTTGGATCTGTCTTTTCACGTGAACGACGGTGGTCTGCTTGAATGCCGGCAAGTCAACGCGGAGATAGACCCCGACCAGGACGCAGGCACGTGGCATGGCCTTCAAAGCATGATCATTACACGAGACGTCATCACTCGGGAGCGAAGTATCATCCTGCCGCTGGGAAGCATACGTAGCAAACGACAGGGTATTCATGTCAGTGTGCGTATAGATAGCGCTAATGATTACGCCAAATACGAGATTGACAGCATTCTGGGTCGGCTGTTGTGCCCCTCGGAACCTCGTCTTCTGTACATGAAAGCACTCTGTCATGCATTAACATCCTTCTGCCTTCTCGATGATCTGACGGGACGCACAGGAACGGAGGAGGCCTTTTTTACTCTTCGATCGGGTGCTGCTCAGCCTTGGATCCCATTGGGGACTTTAACACAACCGATTCTCAAGAAATTGAGAAAACTCTCTCCGCAGAGGAATTACTATCCGCTTCATCTGAAACGCTTTCAGGCGGTGGAATGGGACGAAGACCTGACAATGACCATTCAACACGATGGTTTCGAGCCACTTGTTCGACAAATCATGGAGAAGTCCAACCAGTTGAGCAAATTTGCCAGCACAACCACGGCAGAATTTGATTTGGGGAAGCCTAGTCATCTTCGCCATCGTGGAGAGACGCACCGTCGGCTGTACGAACGCCTTGAAATGGATATGAATAGCTGTTCCGCAGAAGACACGATCTATGTCGCGCGTGATCGTGAAGTAACGCAAACTTCCAGCAGAGTCCACGAAATTAGTCGCCTGGTCCGAACAGGTTGCCCGATTCTACCTATGAGCACCTCACTAGTGTCAATTCTGGAATCAAGTCAGGTTATTGGCGGGTTCCAACGCGGGAGTCATCCCCTCCTTCATCATGAGCCGCTGATTAGCCAGGTGGAAGACCCCATTAATGAGCAATGGGGTAGTCTTGTGGACTATTGCCGTCTTGCGAGCCACGAGGCCCTTGTGCTATTTCGTCTTGGGCTACTCGCCTTCAACCCGGAAAACAGCATGGACGCTGTCCGGTCGCTTGCTGCCTTTTCTGTAAATGACGAGCTGAGAGCGTTAAAGCCGCCTCTTCAAGGTAGCTTTGTTGATTTCAAGATCCGTGAACGGCCTCCTCTACCACTGCTACAGAAGCTCATAATCCCAGCACATAAGACGTTCCATTTTGACATGCGTCACGGCAGAGGCAGTTCACGAGACAGGTACGGGCGCAATTCTCAGGAACACCTGGAGCTGTGCGAATCGGAAGGCCGAAACCTTGCCGTCCATATCTTGGAGCAGTGGCCCACTCCAGCCTCTGAACTATCCACCGGTGTTGTGAAAATGGACTTTATTGATCTCTCTTTGGCCCTGGAACATGTGAAGCCCGAGTGGGAACGTCGACGAATCAACAAAGAACTTGAAGCTTATGTCCACCAAGTTCAAGTGGTCCTGGACTCACTGCAGGGACCATGGTGCTCCCCTATACTGCCTGAGTTCATCGCTAAAGAACCACTCTTTCTTGGCCGGAGGCATTCGCGAGCCATTTCGCTCATTGCACATGACACGTTTGCTCATGCTGCTTCCTGCAGAGAAGATCAGTCTGCCGATGATCGCTTCGCCCCGGAGTCCGCGAAGCAAGGCAGTAAAACCAGCAAAGCCCCGGCCCCGGAGTCATCACTCGAAGTCCTGGAGCTCAACAGCCTCCTCAGCAGATTTTCACAATCTTCCGACGCACTACGTCGGCAATACGGCAACGATCTGTTGATGAGCTTATCTGCATTCAACACAACATGCCCCGTTTTACCCCCGAAGTCCCAAACTCCGACAGTATCTCTGGAATCCGTCCACGATGCTCTGCAACAGTCGCGCCGCATGATGACACTCTGCGCCGAGAAAATCGCCAGTGCCGCGACCGCTTACGATTCCCGGGCTGCATGGCTACAGCCTGGCGGCCTCTGGCCATGCACATCGCCAACCTCGCTTCTTGGTATGCTGAGGTCTAGATCACGCCACAGCTTTGGAAGGGGCGCGAAGGAGGTATTGGTCTCATACGGAACTTCTGTCACAAATTTACAACGGCTTTACCGCATCCGCCGCGCCCTATTTCGAGAAGACGGGAGAGCTCTTGCCGATGAACTCGCCAACTGTGGCCATAGAAACTGGTCGCCCCTTGACCACCCCGACTGGCTGCTTCTGGAGATTGATGGTGACTTTCTAATACGCGCAGGGCAGGTAGACGTTGCTCGGGAAATTATTGCGCCGCGTTCTGGACAGAACAGCATGTTGCAGATGAATATGGGCAAGGGTGAGTGTCTCCCTCCTTATGTTTAACGACTAAAGCTGATGTAGTCTACAGGCAAGACTTCGTACATTGTTCCCATGGTCGTCGCCTCTTTGGCTGATGGGAAGAACCTTTCGCGACTTATCGTACCCAAGGCGCTACTTACGCAAACAGCTCAGGTTGTGCAGTCGCGACTGGGAGGTCTTGTCGGCCGCGAGGTTTGCCACATCCCTTTTTCACGGAAGACGAAGTCGACACCCGAAATGCTACACCTGTACGCCATGCTGCATCACAAGACTCACAGCTGCCGCGGCCTTATTCTTACCAGTCACGAACATTTGCTCGCATATAAACTTGGCGGATGGCAGCACCTCGCTGACAGCAAACTCGAAGCAGCAAGTACCGTGATTAGCTTCCAGAACTGGCTCGATAACCATTGCCGTGACGTCCTGGACGAGTGTGATTTCACCTTGTCGGTGAAGACGCAATTAAACTACCCCAGCGGATCCGAGTTGACCGTGGACGGCCACCCATTCCGATGGAAAATTGCGCAGGAGCTGCTCGCCCTAGTAGTTTGCCATGTTCCGGCCTTGCGGACTGAGTTCCCACAGGGCATCGAGGTATTGGCGCGGGGTAGATCCTTTCCTATGTTGCACTTCCTCCAGAGCGACGTGGAAAATGCGTTGTGCGATCGTATTCTCGATGACATATGCACCGGACGTACAACATTACTTCGCCTTGTGGACGCAAGCACACCAACCCAGCAGGAGACCATCCGGCGGGCTCTCACAACACCGACATTCGACGAATGCTTGTTTCTGCTGGCCGTGGGCGCATTCGTCAACCCGCCGGTCGCATCCAAGATACTTTTCGTCGTTCGGGGTCTTTTGAGGAATGGGATACTGTTACTTTGCCTGAACAAAAGATGGAATGTGCATTACGGTCTACACCCCGGCCGCCATCCGGTGGCGGTCCCATTAGAGGCGAAAGGCACACCATCGGAACAGTCGGAATTCGGTCATCCTGATGTAGCCATTCTTCTGACCTGTCTGGCATTTTACTACACTGGCCTGACACTCGATCAGTTCCGCCAAGGCCTACAGCACGTTCTCCAGTCCGATGACCCAGCTGCCAGATACGAAGCATGGCTTTCTGGTTCTTCCGACCTTCCAGAGGCGCTTTGTCACTGGAATGTCATCAACATTGACGATGATGGGCAAATCGGAAAGCTCTGGCAGCATGTGCGTCAGGACCGCGTCGTCATAGATCACTATCTCAACTATTTCGTCTTCCCCACGCATGCTAAGCAGTTTCAAGTCAAGCTGCAAGCTTCTGCATGGGATATACCTCTCTTTACCACCAAGACGGAGCAGCGAAGTGCCAGGACGACAGGCTTTAGCGGGACCAATGACAATCGGATGATGCTGCCCTTGACGATCCGACAGGACGACCTGCCCAACTTGCGGCAGACCAGTGCCGAGGTGCTCTCCTACATCCTGCAACCACGCAACCGTGGCTATCAGGTTCTTGCGGACGTTCAAGGCAGGCGCTTGACTGAGATCAACTTTCTGCAGCAGCTACATCAGAGTAATGTTTGCGTTCTCATCGACGCCGGGGCATACGTTGTCGAAATGGACAACGAAACGCTGGCGAAGACGTGGATCGGTATTGATACTACTGCTAGGGCTGCTGTGTACTTTGGACATGACAACCGGGCATGGGTACATTATCGAGGTGAGACGAAGAACGATGTTCCGCTTCTCGCGACGCCCTTTGCGGATAACCTAGATGGGTGCGTCGTGTATCTTGACCAGGCACACACACGCGGTATCGATTTGAAACTTCCAGTGGATGCGTGCGGCGCGCTGACACTTGCTCCGAAGCAGACAAAAGATTACACCATGCAAGGTATGTTACGCCACCACTTCTCTTCCCCCTCGCGATCTTCTCTGTACCAAAAACTCTGCTCGTACTACAACACCACAGGAAGGATACCTTCTAACACGCTTATTAGCTGCAATGCGGCTTCGCCAACTGCGTACGACCCAGTCACTCACCTTCTTTGCCCCGATCGAAGTGGACCGGAGTATTAGAGATATCTGCTCACTAGCTGTCAATGAACGACTCGACTCTTCACATGTCATTTCCTGGCTTCTTGAGCAAACGTGCCGGGCCAACGAAGACCTTCGTAGCCTCTATGTTGCCCAAGGAATCGACTTCTGTAGGCGCACTGATGCGGCGTGGCAATACCAAGACGACCTCAATGACCCCGCTTGCCGCAATTTGCTCCTCGACGTTCTGCGGCAGCCGGAACACGAAGCACTGGAGCAGATATACGGTGCTCCTCGGGCGAGCTCTCTGAATCCTGGCTCAGGAGACCGTTTTTCCGCACCGGAGCTGCGAGCATTTGTTGACCAACTCAACCGAGAGGGCAACGATAGAAGTGTCCTCCAGATAGGGGCCTTCGAGGAGGTTGAGCAGCAACGCGAGGTCCAGACGCAGGTTGAGCAAGTACGCCAAGTCCAGAGGCCACATCGACACGAAGCTTTAACGTTCCCGGGTCTCCATCCGACCATTTCGTGCTTTGCAGAGACGGGTATTCTGGGGGACAAGCTTGCCGATCAGCACGACCCTGGTTTCGAGCACGCATTTGCTTTTATCGCTAATACAGGCACCGGGAGAAAATTTCACGTGCGAGAAACGAATTCCAGGTTGTATATATCCACAGAGTTCGGGAAAACAGCAAGGCACAGGCCGTATCAGGAGAGCACTGCGGAAAACTTCTTGGTACGTATCGACAGCACTGTCGAATCGAGAGATGCTAACCTAGATGGCATGCCAGCGTCCTGTGGAATGGATTCTTTGGAGTTGCTCGACCCAGACCGCGCTGGTCATCATCCCCGAGGAGGCCGAACTCCTCATACCCAGGCTCCGTCGGGTCGCTTCCGATCCATCTGTCCACCTGGTCGCCTATGCCGCCCCCATCACGAGATCCATGTTGGCGTTTGACGATTTTCAGTACTACAGCCTGCCACCCCTGTCACCTGAGCACTCTTTTCCAGCCTGGTTTCGCATTGAGGTAGGCATTTTGGCTGGCCGACTGTATGTGGATTCAGCGGAATGGGAGCCTTTGGCTCGTTATCTAGGGCCCGGTTCCGACATGGAAGACGGCTTCCTGGGGACCGGAGCAGAAGTGAGACTCAGGGATGAAAGAAGCCTTGTCAAGTTTGCTGATAATCCCGCCGAATTTCTGTTGGAGTGGCTCTCGCTTCGTCGAAAGACCGAAGACATCATGCATACACCCATGGGCTATATTTGCACAGGGCGGACGGTACGCGCAAGCCTTCCTCGGTAGGACTGTAGGGAGCCAATGGCGGCTATGAGTGGTACAGCAACTAAAAGAGCACCATCCATGGCACATTCACAGGAAATGGAGAGTGGCGCTTGGCATGAGATGCCCGCCAAAGTGGATGGCTTTCCGAGAGATTATGCAGTTTTTCATTCTGGACTATAACAAGGCCCTTGGTCTACAACTGGATATCCCTACCTGGATGTCCCATTTCTGTCTTTATTTTTTCGGACGCCACGTTATCATAGACCTGGGCCTCTGAAGCAGGGCTCGCAGAATAGATGTCCAGACTTGGATATCCAAATCTAGATATCCACGCTTGCATCACTAGTGAACATGTAAGCCGACGCGCGGACTACCGAGACACGATGATATCTCATTGATCGAGAAAGAGCTTTTGACACGCCTGTGGCTCACCAGCGTTGACCGGAAAAGTTTCAGCAACCTCGGCGATTATCCTGGAATTATCTCGTTATTTCAGCAACCGCCCAAATCACGTTCATTCTTCGCAGTACTTGGCCGAAAAGCGGCGAGGCTCGTTTGCCAGCTGGATACTGACGTACGTTTCAATTGCCAAGCCACGCTAATGTAAATCTGCACCAATTACCGTACCACGACCTGCTGGGGTCAGTAAACTGTGAATTGATAGTAAATCAATGGTTTGAAAAGTTCAACGCGTTGGAGAAAATAAATACGTGAAAAACTAATTGCGAAAATAAACCGTTTAAAGATTTTAAACGTGAAAAATATTTTTGGCGTTGAAAAATTTTAAACGTTGAAAACTATTATAAACGTTGAAAGCTGCTATAGTTTACTATAAAATATAAGCTACTTATATTTACTTTATGTACTATATTAGCTATACTAACTACTGTATTAGCTAATAACTATTGTATTAGCTAATGATTACTGTATTAGCTACTGATTAAGTACTGTATTAGCTATATTAAATACGTTGAAAATTATAGCACAAAGTGGAATTAAACTGTAAGGCTTGTATTATATGGTAGCTAGCTATTTAGATTGATTATTTTGAAGTAGAAATTGCTGCTTTATTTGAATTGAATAGGTGAAGCTATTGTGGCTTCTGTTTGCAAGCCGAGATAGGGTCCGTAAGGTCTATAGGGTCAGTAAGGTTAGTAGGGTTAGTAGGGTCAGTAGGGTCAGTAGGGTCAGTAGGGTCAGTAGGGTCTGTAGAATGTATGTATTATAAGGGATTTCGACGTTAAAATTTCTTAAACGTTGATTAAACGTTAAAACTCGTTTTAACGTTTAAAGTCGGCAATATTCACAGATCTTAAACGCTTATACAATTAAACGGTAGATTCGCTATTGGAAATTTTCAACTGCTGTTGAACAGTTTACTAAACCTAGCGGGTTGTGGTATGGTACCAAATACCCCCCCGCAAGTTAAACAGGGGATTTGCTCCTCGCTACCCAACAGACGGGTGTGTGCATTCTAGTCAAGCCAGTATCTTTTTCACTTGCATTAATACATCTTGTGTTCGTTGCAAATCGTATGCCGCGCCGGATCTGACAGCCAACTTTACACCTTTCGCCAGATAATCCGAGGCGACGATCAACGCAGTGGGACAAACGCGAGATATCTCTTCAGAGAGGGCTTCGAGTCTCTAGTTCGGCATACGAGTTTTGTGGCCCGAGTTTCCAGAGGGCGCAGAAGGAAGAATCTTTCGTTCCAAAAAAGCACATGACACCACAGAATCGACGCGTCCGACGCGTCCTAGATTACCATCGTACAAATTGCCTGCCTTCGCCACCCTCCATCTCAATGCATTTCCAGCTGCAGCATGAGGTTGCAGATGTCACTCCTCACGTAATCCATAGTCATTAAGCAGGAAAGGACAGAGATAGGGGACTTTTGAGGCTTACTATTGGAGAAGGCAAAGATGGAGGTCAGCGGAATGCAGCCTGTTTCCCCTCTGTTTCGCCTTCTTCTGGATTCAGTCAAATTAACTGGCAGCACAATGCTACCCCTGTCATAGCTTTGAGCCAGAAGTGCATAAATAGAGGCACTTCCTCCGTACATCCTCTTCTGCGTTCTCTCCGTAAAAAAACTTTCATCACATTTCTCGATACTTAGTATGATATTGAGCTTCTTTTCTGAGTTCTCTCCAACGTATTCCAAACAGCAGCAGGAGACCACGATGTCAAATATTCGCTCCGTCCTATTAGGTATATTTATTGTCGGAACAAAGTATTACACGTATTAATGGCGCATATTTAACAGGCAAAATAGACACTCCGAACACACGATGGTGCAGCTTTGACGAATTCCTGAATAAAGTGGGAGCACCATCGCGACATGAAGGTCTGTTTTTTTCCAGTGCACACTGTAAGTCCTGACATAGTTCTAATGGGAACCTAAATAGTGAATCACTCACCGTCCAAGTACTTCGAGGCCCAGTTCTGGGATTTAGAAGAAAGTCCTCTGCCGGAGCTTGAGGACGTGCTTAAGGAAAACTTGCCAACTTTAAACGAGGCGCGTATCGTTGTATCAGGTAATACGGGGGAGATCGAATGCCGAGTTCTGCTTGTTCTAAACAAGCCGCGACGGATAACGTATTGTGATCTGGCCATTATTGTTGACGGAAAACATCAAGTAGAGCCTTGGAGCATTGACGCAATGGAGACGTTGGAGGGGTATGATGGACGCTACCGAGATGGAGTGGAGGGACTGGTTGTAGTTAAACCTTAGCCTGATTAGGTACTAAATTCTGGGTTGTGGCAGCCGCAATCGGACAGTGGCCAGAAAATGCCATCAGCTGAAGCTTTTTAGGAACCTTATTTCATGTCTCTCGCCATCGGGCGACCTTTTCGATAGTATCGCGCGTCCTAGGCAAGGCTTTGCTGACTTTCAAAATATCCGTCTCGTTTCTGCTGCTAGATACGTAAATCTCTGCATGGCATCAATTATACTCTGGTCTAGTCTTATTCCCGGCCGTACGGGACTTAGAAGCTTGATGCTTTGTAGAGTCCTATTCCTGGATATGGATAGCTGTTTATAGAGACTAGTAAAGTCGCATTTAGTAAATCCCATTGGGACGTTAGGTATTTCTCGCTAGGCGGTCTTTACGGTCTATGTGCAAGCTTTAATCTGTCTTTGCGTTTTTAGGTTGTGCAGGCGTCTTAACTTTTATTGCCGCGGCAAGGGCTTGAAGGTCCGCGGTTGGCGACTTGATCTGGTTGGGAGCAAGAAATTGCGACATTGCGACAACACACGCGCGCACCACGTCCGCAGCCTAAGTGCGTAAACTTACGTACTGCATAAATGTGGATCCACCATAAGGGTGGATCCATTGAGAGAACAGGGGTTCAGGTGGCACAATGGCCGCCTGGAGGTATCTCCTAGGCGACCATTGGTGCATAAGTACTTCCGCCACCTGTTGGCAACCTAGATAGCTGTTCTCGAGAAGTAATCAATCAAGCATCATATTCTAGTTATATCTGGTATTATCATCTGCATTGCTTCCGTCAACTGCAACGGTTACGGAAGCCCTAGGTGGCCTACCAGAAGGCTCATAAATGCTCAGAGCACAGCCACCATTTAATAAAGTAGTATGATATTGAACTTTTTTTTTTTGAGTTCTCTCCAACCACTTCTTTTGGCTACAGCGTTTAGTTTTGTCAAGAATTCCTAGTTCCTAATTAGGCAATTCCGAACATAACTTTAAGAGATCTATATATAACATCCCTGCCAACTTTATAAGTTGCTATAACCGCCACCAATAGTGGTAATACTATAGATCGAGTTAAAACACCCCCGAAACTACCCCTGAAAGTTAGATATAGGTAAATAGGTAGATTTATTTAACGCTAGGGAAAAACCACGTAGCAGTTATTTACAAAGCCTTTTAAAAAGCATATAAGCAGGTTAAAAGCTATAGTTTATTTACTATAGTTACACTTTTTTTTTTTAACTAGTTTAGCATTAAAGCAGCTTAATAAAGCTATTTTTATTAAGTTTTTTTTACTTTGTTTTAAAAGCGTGCTTAACTATATATTAGTTTTTAGTTTAAGCTTTTTTTTAACACTTTTAAAACATATAACGTTATTTATAAGTTAGTAATGCACTACAAGTTAATAACGCACTTTTTAGCACTTTTTATATGCTAACTTAAATAATTTAATTATAATATATGCAAATTAATTAAATTAATTATAATTTTTTTTATTAAATGTTTTTATTTTTATTTAATAAGTTTATATATTATATTTAAGCTTATTATAAATGTTATAGCGTTATTAATTTGTTTATACTTTTTTTGCTAAATAATTATTTTTAGCTTTATTATTTAATTTAACTACTTTATTGTTTTTAAATTTTTGTAAAACTTAAGCGTTAGCTATAATAAAAAGTTTTTTATTTTATAGTTGTTTGTTTTTAATTTTGCAACGTTTGTTTAAAATATAGTTAGTTTTACAAAGTTTTTTGTTTTTTTGCTGCAAAAAAGCATTTTTATGTATTAACTTTTGTATAGCTTTTATAATTAAGTTAATAAAATTTAAAATTTTAGTTTTAATAAAAGTTAATTGCTGTTTAATTTTTAATATAATAATAAGCGTTTTTAAAATTTAAAATTAAAATAGTAATTTAAAGTTTAAAGAAAATGTTTTATTTGTTTTTGAATATTTAACGTAAATATAACTTTATTTGCATTTAAAAGTATAATTTTAGCTGTTTTAAAACTTAATTAAATGTTTTGTTTAATAAATGCATATATAAATACATGCGTAAAGCTTGCAAAAAGGTTTTGCTTTTTAATATAAGTTTAATAGCGCTATATTAAACTTTTAATATGTTTATTATAACGCTGTTTTAAAACATTAAAAAAAACTAAATCGAAAAACTAAAGTTTATATAACAAATAAGCAAGCATATAAAACATAATAATATTATTAAACTAGCAATATTTTTTAAATTGCATTAAATAATAGCTTTTATAACTATTTAAAATTAAAAAGCAATAACTATTTTTAAATTAGCTTTAAATATAATTATTAAAATGTTTTGCTTAATTAACGCTTATATTATTATTAGTTTAATTATTATTTAAAAAGTTTATAACTTAGTTTATTAATAAAATAATATTATAATATTAAAACGCAAAATAAACTTTGTTTAAAAAAATAATATATAACAGCATTGTTTAACTTTAAAAATTAATAGCTTAATTTATAATAACTTATTTTTTATTTTTAAGCTTAGCTTATTAAAAACTTTTACGTTTTTTAAAGCTTATAATAACTATTTTAATAATTATTTTGCTTATTAAAAACTTTATTTTATTAAAGTTATAAATATTTTTAATTTATATATTATATTTATTAATTATACGTTTTATAAAGCTAAACTATTTGTAATAACTTATAAAATTTTTGTTAAAAGTTTATTAATAATTAATTTAGTAATTATAACGTGTTTAAAAATTAAATTATTGTTATATAAAGTTTAAAGCTTAATTAACGCTAATTTTTAATATGTTATATTTGCGTTAAAAAATATTAGCTATTTTTTAAATATAACAAAACTAAAGCAAAAACGTTTACGTATTTAGCTTAAAAATATGTTTAACAATAATTTTTTTTTTAAACATTATTAAATTTTGCTTTATAATGTTTATAATATAATAAAGCATGTTATTATTAATTTTTTGTTTTAATATATAATTAAAAACGTTATAAATATAAGCAAGCTTATAAAAAAAAAGTTTAAAGTTATGTTTATTAGTTTAAATTATTAACTATAAATTAGCTTTTTTAGATTTTTAAACTATTATATTATTATAAAATAATATATAAATAAAGTAAAAAAATAAAAGGTTAATAAAAAATGCGTTATTAATTTATAGTGCATTATTAACTTATAAGTAACGTTATATTATTATTTAAATAGCAAAAATTTTATATTTTTATATAAAAAATAAATAAAAAAATAAGTTATTTTATAGTTAATACTTTTTAACTTTTTTATTAAAAACATATAAAAAACAATAAAAAAAGTTGTTAACTAAACATTAAGTTTACGTTTTTATAAATTTTTTACTTTAGCTTTTTTATTTTTGTTTTTATTTAATTTTTTTTTTTGCTATTTTTACGTTTTTTTATAGCTGTAACTACTTTTATTTTTATTTTTATTTTTTTTTTTTATTTGGTATAAAAAGCGCAAGTTTTTAAACACTTTTATGGTTATAACAAAGCTTTTAAAACGTTTTAAGTTTTTAAATAGTATACGTAAATATTTGTTTTATTTATACGCTTTATATAGTTTTTTTAACAGTTAAACTAGCTATTTTATAAAATGTTTTTTACTTTTATTATAGCAAATAAAATAGCTTAATATTTTTTTGTTTTTATATTTGCATTTTAAAATAGCATTTATATAATTAAAACGTTTATAATACTAGTTATAGTTTTTATATTTAAAACAAATTGTTAGCTATTTATATAGTTTTATTTGTATAAAAATAATAAATTTAAAATAACTTTTTAACGCATAATTTAAACTTTAGTTTATATACTGCTTTAACAGCTTTTTTATATATACGTTTTTTTAATATAACTTTTAAAAAATTTTAAACAAACGTTATGCTTTTAACTTTATTTTGTACGCTATTAACATAAAATTTTTATTTAACAACATTTTAATTTTTTGCTTTGCTAAATAATTTGTTTGCTTAATTTTTTTTATTTTATAATGTTTTAAACACTATTTAATTTATACGTTATACGTTTTTATAACTATTTAAAAGTTTAAATATAGTTATTATGCTAATAAAGCTATATTTTTTTGTTAACATTATATAACTTTTATATTATTTAAACAAACTTAAATTGTTTTTGCAAACTGTTTTAAAACTATATTTAAAACTTATTTTAAACTTTTTTAAGCTTTTATTACTTTTTTATTAAAGTTAATAAAAAGCGTTAAAAACTTTTTATCATTATACGTTATTTTTTTTTTTTTAATCAATTATATAATTATAGCTAACTTTTTAACTTTTTTATAAGCTATTTAATAAAAATAACTTATACTATTTTATAAAATTTTTTATTATTTTTGCTGTTATTATACTTTTTATTAAATTATTATATAATTTTAAATTATACTTTAGTAAAACAAACAACAGTTTTTTAACTAGCAATAACGGTTTAACTACTGCTTAAACTTTTGTTTTAATTTTATGCAGCATATTAACGCTACGTTTTTTTTTTATTGTTTTTAAGTTTACTTTTTTACTAAAAAGTGCAGCTTGTTTATTGTGCGTAATTTATATACAAAACAATATTTTGCTTTTTTTAAAGCTAGTTTTGCTGTTAACAGTTTAACGTTTTAAAATAAAGCTGCTATAAATATAATTTTTTAACAAAATAGCACCGCTTGCGCTTTTATTAATAACATTTTATAAATATGTTTTATTAAGTGCTTAATTTTTATATTAACTTTTTTTTATTTATTATACTTAGTTTATTGCTAACTTTTTACGTTTTTTATACTAAGCTTTGTAATTATAAAGTGTTGTTAAAATAAAGCACGTTATTACTGTTTTTTATATTATGTTTGTAAGCAAACAATATTTAATATTTATAAGCTTTTAAATATAATTAGCTAGCTATATAACTTTACTTATTTTTTTTTATATAACGTTTAAAAATAAATTTTTTATTAAATTAAACGTTTAATTATTTAAATGCTAATATTTTGACATTTTGCTTTAATAATAATATTAGCTGTACTATAAACTTATTTAAAACTTTTAAAAGCAAGTTTATTTTATTTTGTTACTTTATAATATATAACAGTTTATATTTTTTTAATACAAATTAAACTTTGTTTTGTTTACTTTAGTTTAAAAGTTATATAACATTGTTTGCTAAAAGCTTTACGTTTTATTAAAGCAAGTTTAAAGCTTAATATAATTTTATATTGTTAGCATATTTAAATTTATATTAAATGTTTTGTTTATAAAGTTTTAATAAATATAATATATATAAAACTAATAAAAGCCGTAAGTTTTGCAGCATTTTATATTGCACGTTATAATATTAAATAGTTAATTTGCTAAGCCGAACTTTTACTTTTTTACAAAAAAAAAAAAACTTAACAAAATTAAAGCATTTTAAAAACTATTTTTGTTTTTTTATTTTTTTAGCAGCTTGCGTTTTAATAATATATTAAAAATAACTATAAACACTGCTAGTTTAACGTTTAAAGCTATTTTTATATTGTATATAAATATGTTACAAACCAACAAGAAGTCGGCCTAAAAAAGACTTAGCGCGGTCATGGACCAGATGAGGGGCTGGACCAGAAAACAAGCTACAGCTAATCATAGGCGCAGGGGTCACGTAATAAATAGTTAGGATAGGTTTTTATCTATTGCTATTTAAAAAATGTATAAAAGAAGAAAATACTATAAAAACATAAATAGTTTTTTTTATAATTAGCATTAATCTTTTTTTATTTTACTGTTCAATTTAAGCTTATAGTTTAGTTTTTAGAATTTATTATAAAAGAGTTAACCTTTTAACAATTACTTATTATACTTGCGCAATATCCTTTGTGCTACTTTTCACCAAGTGTTACCCCCCCCCCCCCCCAGTCATACGGACTAAGCGACAACCCCTACCTATAAATAAACCAACCTATGTAGGAAGCTTACACACTATAGGAAGAGGACCCGATCGTTACAAAATAACGCTACTAAATTTATTATTAACTTTTTTAGTAACGCTTTACTATATTAAAAGCTTAACACTTTATAGCTTAATGCTATTTAAACAATTTTTATTATTATTAGCTTTTTAACTTTTTATTTAAAACAAAAAAAACGTAATTAGCTGCTAAAACTGCAAAATTAACTTATTTTTTTTTTTTTTTTAATATTATAACAATTTTAGTTGTACGCTACGTTTATAAATAATATTTTTTATTTAAACAGTATTAATATATTTTATAAATATAATTTTTAATTTGTTTTTAACATGCTTTTAAAAAATGTATTGTTATACCTTTAGGTTTTAAAAACATGCTAAAAACTTTAATAATATATACTTTTACTTTTTTTAAAGTATGTAATAATTTTTATAATAAATAAGCTTTTGTTTTTGCTTATTTTTTAAATAAATCTTTTTATAAATTATTGTTGCTAATAAATTAGTTAAAAATTTGCTTTTAAAACGTTTTAGCTTTTTTTGCTTTATTTTTTACTACTTAGTTTTTTATTTTAAGCAAAAAAAAGTTAAGTTATAACTTTTAGCTATACTAGTTAACTAGTTTATAAATAGCTATATTATTGTTTACTGTTTTAATTAGCTTTTTTTAATATATTTTTTTAGCTTTTTATATTACTGCTAAAAAATGTTAATATTTTTTTATATACTTTAAAATTTAAATGCAAACAAAAAGCTTTTTGTTTTTTTTTAGCGCAATAATTTTTATAAGCTTTTTTGCACTTTTTATTTTATTAGCTAGCTGTTTAACTGCTATTTTTAACTTTTTTTTTAACTGCTTTTAAAGCTTTTTTAAAAACTTGTATTAACTTAGCTATATAATTATTTAAATGCTTATTTTAGTTATAAGTTTTTAAAATAAAAAGCGTTGCTATTTTTAATTTAATTAGCGCAACAAATTTATTTTTATTTTTTAAGTTTATTTTAATTTCAAAAACATTTAAAGCGCTATTTTTTTAACTAATATTATTATTAACAAAATAAAATAATTTAACTTATAGTTTAAAAAATGCAAAACCTTTGTTTTTATTAATAAAACATTTAAAAAAACTAAGTTTAGCATATATTTTAATTAATATATTATAAAGCTAAGTATTTTTATAAACTTTATGCTGTTTTATTTGTTTTAACAAACAAATTTTGCTTTTTAGTTTTAGTTGTTTATTTTTAGTTTAAAAAAAAATCTTTAACGTTAAAGTTTTTTTTTATAATACATTTTTTTAATAGTTTTAATACTATAATATAGTTTATAACTTTGTTTGTTTTAAGTTTTTAATATATGTTAAATATAATATATTTATTAATATTAAATTATAACATATTTTGCGTTAATATAAGCTAGTGCTATTATATTTATATGTTTTTTTTTTTTAACATATAAAAAATAATTTTAAGCTGCGTACTACTTTTTTTTTAGCTATTTAATAAAACAAAAAATTTATAGCTTAAATAGTTTTAAATATGTATGTTAAAGCTAGTTTATAACTTTTATATATATACTATATTTACTTTTAATTTATGACACTTTATTAAAAATATAATATGTAGTGAAAAAATTTTTTTAACGTTTGTTTAAACAATTGTTAAACTTTTAAAACTTTTGTTAAGCTTTTTATTTTTTTAGCTTTTAAGCTTTTTTTATTATTATACTTTTTAGCATTATTTAATATTAAATAAAGTTTTGTTTTAGCTATTTTTAGCTTTAGCTACTGCTTAACATTTAAGTTTAAAAACCGCGCTTATTTTTTTAGCTAACATTATAATAGTTATTTTATTATGTTTTTTTTTATAGCAGCAGTTTTTGCTGTTATTTTAGCAAAGCTGTTTTATAAAAAAAATTTAGCAGTTAAAATATAAGTTAAATATATTTTTAAAAACATTTTACTAATTGTTTTTTTTTTTTGTAATTATAATAGCGCTAGCATTATTAGCAGTAGTAGCTACTATTGTAACAACTAACGTTATTGTTATAGTTTTTATTACTATAGTTATTATAATTGTAACGCATAAACCACCACCAAACGGTTATATTGATAAGGAACGCACGGGCCACAACCTACAAAGTGGTAATTGTACTATATTTAATTCTAAAAGATTGCAAGCTTCGCTGTCCCCTTTCCTTTCTTTTTCTTTAGCTTAAAATCTTAGTTTATAGTATTAATACAATGTTGTAAAACATTCCACACGATTGTAACAATAGTAGCAATTAATACGTTCAAAGTAAAAGCTTTAAAAGTAAACTATAAAACACTTACTAGATTTGCTGCGCTATTTATTTTTATATTTACTAAGTTATTTACTTTTTTATACTTTTTTGTTTTAGCTTACTTAATAGCTTAAAGTTGTTTTTTGTTAAAACGTATAACGCGCTTTTTTTTTTTGTATAACATTATTAAGCAGTTTTTATAATCTATTAAAAAAAGTTTTTAATAATTAATACATTTAGCTATAACTATATATAGCTTTAAAAAATGTTTGTTAAAACGTTTGTTGCACTAAATATATTTAACTATTTTGCTATACTTTTTAATAAAGTGTTTTTTTTTATATATAACAAGCTTTTTTGTTAATATTAAAAATTTAAAACTAACAAATTATTTGATAAGGCATTAGAGACGGTGTTTTTCTAAATGCTGTCCCGTTTTTTTAAACGCTGTTTATAAAAATGGCGTCCTTTTTTTAAAATAGGATCCATATATATAATAATATTCTAAACAGCCCTTTAGCATAAAAAGTAGCTAATAAATTATTAACTTTATAACTTATAATTTAAACTTTTATAGCTGGTAGCTAGCGACTAGCTATTAGTCCTTTTACTTATTTAACAGCATTTTATCCCTTTGGCAGGTTACACTATTAAAACCTGTTTACTGCTAGTTAAAACAGTGTTTTCTTTAACTGTTTTTTTTACTTTAGTTAATTCTCTCGGCTAAGCTGTACTAAACCTTCCGTTTTTTTTACGATTCTGAATTTTTTACTCTTTTTAGGCCTTACTTCCTACTGTTTACGTCTTATACCTATTTTTTAAACAAAGCCTTTACTTTTTAATACTTGTTTTTTCTTTTTAACAAACGTTGTTTCTACTTTTCTAACGTTATTTTTAACGTCGTTTTTACTTCTAAAAGTTACTTTAAACATTGTTTTTACTTTTTAACGTTAATATCGTTTTTTTTTCGGCTAATTTTTCAGTTAAGCATTTAGTTCTTTTTAATTTTAGTAGCGTTATCGTTTGTTTGTTTTTAGCTTCGACGTTATAACTTGCACAAAATTATACAGTTTTGCTTTTTACTTATATTTAGTATTATATAGCGTTTTTAGATTAAAGTTTGTTACGTTAGCACATTATACATTATACGTTGTTCAATATTAAAAGTTGTTTACATTTTTTAAACGCTGTTTTAACAAACACTTTTCTTTATCGTTTTTTTTGTTTGCACAGGTTTTTATTATTATTATTATTATTTACTATTTGTTTTATTCTGGCTTAGAAGTTTGTTTTTATATTGTATTTTACCAGCATTTCAATATTTTGTATGGAGTGCCCTTTCACACCTTAGCTATGGACTTCATTGTCAGGTTGCCAAAGGTATTATCTATTGACACCTTTTGGCAAATAAAGAGTTTTAATACATTTAATGCTTTTTTTATAGTAACCTGAAATTTAATAAAAAGTTAATTCTAATCCCGGGCAATATTTAATATAAAGCTAAGCATTAAGCTAAGCAGCTTGCTTAACTATTATTGCTTTACAATTAAAAAATCTTGTCCAAAATTATATTAAACAAGGATTTTAAATTTATGTTTAACTTTTAGCAAACCTTTTAATAAAAAATAAAAACCGTATTAATAGTTTTAACAAGCTATTATTTATAAACAAATAAGCTTAACAAACAACGTAATTAAAACGTTAAAATTATAATACGTTATTATATTACATATTAAATAAATTTAATATAAGCAAATTTTATACCGTTATTATAACATAATTTTAATAACACAAAGTTTTTAATAACTAAACGCTTGCTTAACAAAATAATATTAAAATTTAAACTAAAAAATATAATGTTTATACTAAAAATGCTTAAAAAAGCATTCAACTTTAATTTATATTGTTAACTATATTAAAAAAATGCAAAAATAGCTATTAATTTTGTAGCAGCAAATGCTAAAATTAAATATAACGTTTAATGCAACTTAATATAATTTTAAGCTAAAAATTAGGTTTATTTAAAACTTTATAAAAAATATTATTTTTTTAGCAACTTATTACAAAAATAGTTCTTATAAAAAACAAGCCTTTTTATTGTTGTAAAAAAAGTTAAAAAACTTGTATATAAATTTAACTTTTTTTAAAATTAGCGCATACATCGTATAATATTAATTATACATTTATTTCTATTTTTGCTTAATAAAAATCCGTTTTAACAACACAAACTGCACTTAAAACGCATTTTTATACAAAAAAATACTAACAACTAAATATTATATAAAATTAAAACGTTATTTTAACAAAAATTAATTAAATATAAAAAAGTTTTATTGCTAAAATACTTAGTTAAATAAAAAAAAATATAAAAATATATATAACAAATAATATTTTTACAGCCTTGTAATAGCTATAGTAGCGGCAGTATAGTTGATTAACTAACTTTACCCTACACTAAGAAATAATATACAGCATAAAGAAAAAGAAAGGAAAAAGAAAAAATATGTAGAGTAGAATAAAAGAATATAAGTTGTGTGTAGTAGGTTTGTAAGACCTACAAAAACCCATAGACCACCAGGCAACTATAACAGGCTGTCACAATCCCCCCCCTGCAAAAAGACTTGTCCCAAAGCTTTGGCCATAACTAACTTTAGCTCTGCAGAAATGCTCGGTACTACAATTAAAATTGTAGCAAGTTAAACTGTAGACCTTGCAATTATTAACACTTTTAAGCAGCAGAAGAATACCTTTAGTGTACGCTAATAGTTATACCTGCAAGCAAAAGTTCTTAATCTTTGCTGTAGTTACACTATTGTGCTAATAGTTAATTTTATTAAGCATTCTTTAAACTAACATAAATACCACGCCTAAATAGGTTTTTTTTACCTTTTAAATTGCGCACGCATTTTTTGTCTCCTTGTTATCGTTGCATTGTTATCCTCTAAGTGCAAAAAATCGAACCGGTCTTTTTGCGCTGCCTGCAGCCATTTCTTCAGCCTTACTAGCGGGCCTACTTTTTTAAAGTTGTTTTGGTAGTATTTCTGCAGCTTTTTTAATGCGTTCTTAAGATTTTGCGCAAAGTACTACTTATTGTTAAGATCTTATCCTTTTTATTAAACCTTATAAAATAGCTTCTTATAGCAAAGTCTTAACAATAGGACCTTTTTGACTTTCTATTTTTTTTTGCCAAATTTGTTAACAATTTTACTTTTTAAACGCTTATAGTCTTGCTCTAGAAATAAGTTGTTAAAATATTTACGTAGTTGGTTAGCATAAAACTATCGGCTTTTTTGCTATAAGTTAAGCATCTTAAGTTTAAAAATGTTTGGGTTTTGTAGCAAAATGTTAATAATGCAATACAAACGTTAGATTATTAAATAGTTAAATTTATTGCTTGGTTAATCGGTTTGCTCTTTCTTTTTGCGTAATATATAAACATAATTATTTTTTTCAAAGTTAAGATTATGTTAATATTTGTTTGCTTAATTGGCTATTCGCTGCTGTAACTCTTTTACAAATTAGCATGCCACTTCTAAAGCTTTCTGCTTTTTTTAAGCCAGTGCCTACGCCTTTTTTTAGTCTAGCTGTTCTTTTTGCTTTTTCCTTGTTAAGCTTTTTGTCTAGGCCTCTCAATCGAAAATAAGTCGCATAAAATTTCCTGTTAAAACTTTGCGTAAGAAAAATCTTCCAAATAATTTGTATAATAAAAATGCTTGCACCACGTCTATTGCTAACAACATTTAGAACTAATTCTTTTAAAAATAATTAATAAACAGTTGAAATCTCTAATTTAACCACTAGTACATAATTTTTATTTGTCTTACCGTTTAATAATAACCTGCTAAAGAAAAATTTAGTTTAACCTTATAAATTTTTAATAACTTGTTAGTAAAATAAGCAATAAATTAACTTCCTTAGTTGTTTATAAACAATTCTAGCTAGCTTAACAAGCAATATAGCTTTTAATAATATATTTCGGCTGCCTGCCAAGCCGTTACTATGTTCTTACATGGCGTAATCCACAATAGCTTCGAGAGTTAATTAATTACGCAAAACATTATATTATAACTATTATTATTAACAAAAAACTTTTTAAAATTAATTATAAAGTGTTGCCAAATATAATTTAGCATTAGCAGTAATATAAGTTTACTAAGTGTTTTATTACGCAATACTTTTGCTGCTTTGCATAAACAGTTTGCAACATATTAATTAACATTTTTATATAAACTTAGCTACTAATAGCGATTAGCTGTTATATATTACGTTTTCCCTTTTTTTAGGTAAACAGTCTGCAGCTTACAGTATACTTCTTTCAAAATCTTTGTCTGCAGGTTGTCTATGTTAAATACTACCAATTTTCTTTTATATAATAACAGATTTTGTAGCAAAAACCATTTTAGTGCATCTTTAGTCCTTGCCTTTAAGCGCCACCTATCTAGGCTAATATCCTTTCTGTTCGCCTTAAAAACCGCGTTTATTAATACTACCCCTAAAAAAACTAGCGGCGTTAAGTTGTTAAATACGTATAACGTTAGCGTTAGTTTGTTTAGAACGCATAATGTTGTTCTTTCGTTTAACACTTTTAAAACGGTTAGTTTAAACAATGCCATAGTACGCTGCTCGTTTTTCTTTTTTCTCTAAGTCTTTAAGTCTTTTTCAAAGCAAAACAATATATTGGCAATTATATTTTTAATGCTTGGTTAATAAATAATTACAAAGTTGTAATAAGTTATAAATTTGGCTTAATTAATTTATTAAAAGTTTAATACTTGTTTTATATTAAAATATTTGAATGCTTTGTAGTTTATAATAATTGTAAATAGTTGCTGCTGTTGCAGCCTAATTAACTTGCTGCGCCAGCATAATAATCTCTTTACAACTGCTAGCATTTTTTTGTTATAAATTTCATAATTTAGCTTTGCTTTATACAGTACTTTTAAAAAAAATGCTACTAGTCTTTAAAAGTCTTCTAAACTGTTGCACTATAATAGCACCCCTGCAGCAACGCTATTAAATATGTTTATTTCTATCGTTATCTTAGCTTTAAAAAAAAAGTGTCACAATATTAGTAAGTTTGTTAGCTTTTTATATAACGTATTAAACGCCTTTTAACAAGCTATTGTCTATTTTAGCAACACTTTTATGCTTATTAAATCTAATAATAGCTTAGCAATACGCCCATATTTCTGTATAAACCGCTTATAAAAGTTATAAAACTTTAAAAATAACCTAAGTTTTTTTAGCTGCGTTTTGCTATTTAATACAAATAATTTTTACGCCCAAATTATTTTAACTTTATTAAAATTAACACCTATTCTATTAGCGCTAACAATAAATCTTAAAAACTTTGTTTTTTTTATATAAAACTTGCACTTTTTTAAGTTAGCTTACAGCCTGGCTTTTTTAAGCTTTTGCAAAACTTAATTAATATAATGTTTATGTTCTAGTTTGTTTTTTAAATATATTAAAATATTGTTAATATATGCCGTAATAAAAATATTTAAATGTTTTTGCAATACGTTATTAATAAAGCGCTAAAATGTAGCTAGTTTGTTAATAAAACTAAACAGTAATACTTTATATTAATAAGCGCCAAACTGCGTACAAAAAGCTGTAATTTTTTTATTGCTTTTTGCTATTTATATCTTGTAAAAAGCTTATTAAATATTAATTTTTATAAAAATTTTCGCTTTTATAAGACATATAAAAGTCTTGTTAATAAAAAATAACAAATATTAATCTTTTTATATTAATACGTTTAGTTTTTTGTAGTTAACATATATATATAATATACCATCCGCTTTTTTAGTAAGCAGGACCAATGCGGTCTAAAAAACTATTATTAGTTCAATAAAACCTTTAGCCAGGTTTTTTATAATATATTTGCAACACGCCTCCGCCTTTTTTAATAACATTTTATAAAATAGGTTATATTCTAATATTTTTGGTAATCCGTTTAAAATTATGCAGTAATTTACCCTAAGTTTACATTAAACAAGCTTATTTAATATTACTTTGCTAAAGACGTTTAAATAGTTATAGTGCTATAAAAGTACAGTTTTTAAAGCAGCTTTCCGCAATTTTTTTTTATTTTTAAACAATAGCTTTTTTTTTTTTGCGTTAATATATTTATTAAGTTTATACAGTATAATTACGCCAGACTTTATATTTTTTTTGCGTATTATAATTTTAAACGCAGCATTGTTTATTGTTGCAATCTATATTAGCTTATGCTTATACTATTTAACAGCGTTGCGTTTTAGCTTGTATAATTTTTGCGCGTTGTACTATGTTTTATTTTTTAAACAGTTTGCTACTTTTATATATAAAAGACTGTTAAATAAAAGTTTATAGTTCTCCTTGTTAAAAATTTGTTCTATGCGCTTATACCTTTATTATGTTTGATCGGCCCCTAAATCAGAGCGCACTTGTAAGGGTCGCAAAATAATGATCGGAGTATTTTTAGCAAAAATAGTAATTAAAAATAAAAGTAGTTTTTCTGGCTCTTCTAAAGTTTTTTTTAATTTTGTTATTCTGCCTCGTATATAAAGCAGGCTCTTAGCAACGCAAGCTTTTGCCTTTTATTTTTTAACGTTTCAATCTTTAGTATTTAAATTTTTAACAACGCAGGTTTTTTTAGCGTAGCGCTTTTAGCTTATACGTTTATTTTAGCAGCGCTTATTTTTTTTAGCCAAAAAATGCTTTTGCTGTTTTATATTTTTTTAATAAGTAAGGTTAATAAATAATTTTCTAATTTTGTTTATTAAAATTTTTAAAAATCGGTATTCTAATTTCTAATTGTTTAAAAAAAGCAATTGCTTTCGTTAGCTATTTATTAAGACATTGTAATAATTTAAATATTTCTTTTTAATAATTATATTGTTTTTTATATTTAGTACTAGCATTAATATGTTAGATAATATATAGCCTTATACTTAGAAGTGCACTTTTAGCGCTATATCTACTGTTTGAATTACTTTGCTGTTATATTTTGCTATAACAGATAATGCAAACCTAGTTATTTTTTCTAAGCAAAAGTACTTTATTACCCTAATAGCAAACTTTATGCTTATAAAGATATATATATTTGCTTTTGTATTAACTAAAGTTTTTATAGTTAAAATAAATTTATTATTAACTATTATACAATTTATAAATAAAAAATTTCTTTTTAATAGCTTTTTAAAAAAGTTAAATAAAATCTTTCTATACTGTTTTATATTTAGTGCTAATATTATTGTAAGCTTAAAAAAAAAGTCTAGTTATTTTAAGCTTTGTTTTTTGCCTTTTTTTCAAAATCTTTGTAATTTAGCCCTATAGCTTTTGCTATAATAGCACTAATGTATATATTGTTTAATTGTTTATAGTCTTTTTTTTTAAAGCAATTATTACTATAGTAATTATGCTTATAATATATAAAGCATTAACTTTTTGCAATTAAATGCTTAGCTTAGTTAAAATCTGGTTTAGCATATACTAGTTGCCCACTTTTGGTTTTTTTTAGCAAGCAAATTCTATAGTGTTTATTGTTTTATGCGCTTGTATTAGCATTATAGTTTTCTTTATTAAAACTGCTACAGCCAGCGTTTCTAAGTCTTTTGTAAATAAATGCGCTTATATTACTGCAAATGCTTATATTAAAGTTGTTACTGCAAGCATTACCTTTGTTATTTAGTGCTTTATTAGCAATAAAGTTCTTATATTGTTAGTAGTTATATATTTAAACATAATTATAAAAGTTGGCAAACGTAATTTTATTATTAGCAGCTTTTTTAATACTAACTTTATTTAGCTGCTTAAGCAGCTTATTTTATATATTATGCTTAAAGTTTTCTAGCTTAATGCGCGCTTAGCTAGCCTAGCAAGCAAACTAAATGTTAAAATTAATAAACTTGTTTATAGCCTTTATATACAAATTTTGGTATTTAATACAAACCTTTTTATATTTATTAAAATTATAATAATAAGTGTAAAAGTGCGCCAAAACTTTTTATGCTGTTTTAAAAATCAGTTTTTTTTTATAATTGTTTATAATAAAGTTTATAATGTTTTTTAAAGCTAATCTTTTTATTTGGCTAATAATATATGCAATTTTTTTTTTGTTAATAAAAAAATAGTTTTTATTTTTTTTTAACTTGTTTTTTAGTAGCATATACTAATGCTTAAAGCAAACTTTTGCTTTATTTAATCCTAGCTTATTGTTAATAAAAATAAAAAGGTTTCTAACTTTAGCTAACAGCTTTGTATTTTTTTTAATATAAATAGAAATGTTTAACGCAAAAATTCTTTTGCAATTACTTTGCTTAAAATTTTTGCTTTTGTTTTTGCTAGTATTCTTTAGCAAATTGTTAGGTTTTACGTCAATAAATCTAGCAAATCTAATAATTTTACTATGTAAAGCATTGTTTGTTTTTTTTAAGTTTTTTACTTTTGCAGCTTAAGCTTTTTCTACTTTTGTTGCAACTTTGTTATAAAGGTTTAACTTTTAAAATGCTATATTTTTAGATTTGCTTTAGAAAGCTTTTATCAGCTCCGCTTAAAAAGCAGCTTTTTTAACTTTAAAAAACATAGTTTGCTTACTTAGCTTGTTAACCTAATAATAAAGCAAACTTATATTTTTATTATAATTTTTAAATATAAAGTATAAGTTTTTTATTATGCCTTAAAAAGCCGTAGCCTAAATAGCACACTGTTTAAATTTAAAAAATAAAGCAGTAAAGTTTTTCCTAGCAAGTTTAGCAAACTATTAAGCATTAATTAGTTTGTTAATTTATAGCTAAACTTGCTTTCTTATTTTAATAAAAGCAGTAAAAAGTATAATAACGTTAGTACTGTGCTTTTTAGTAAAATAAGCTGCTTAAGCCTTTATATATTTTTATAAATCTTTAAAAACATTATTAAAAAAACCTATAAAATATTAGCTTTTGTTAAATTGTAACAAGCTTATAACTTTTGTTTTAAAGTATTTATAAAAGTTGTAATCAGGTTTAGCAAACTGGTTTTAGCCTTTAGTAGCAGTATATGTAAACAATTGTTAGCGTTTTTTTTATGTAATAAAGAACTTACGGTTAAAAGTACAACAGATATTATTATTGCAGTTTAGTTAATGTTTTAGTTTTAATCTTTTAATTAGTTTAAAGTTAAAGCAGACCTGCTTTTTAGCTTAGTTAGCCACGTTAGCATTTCGCGCTATATTAGTTGTAAAAATTAGCTATAGCTTAATTAGATTAATATTTGGTCGGTTTTTTTTTTTAAAAAAATTTATTGTCTTTTTAAACACTACAAAATAATGCTATATATTGTAATAGCTATAATGGCAGCAATATAGTTAATTAACTAACTTTACTTTATACTAAAAAATAATATATAGTATAAAAAAAAAAAAAAGAAAAGGAAAAAATGTGTGAAGTAGAATAAAGGAATATAGGTTGTGTGTAATAAGTTTGTAGGACCTACAGGGACCCACAGACCACTAGGCAACTATAACAGGCTGTCACAAGCCTTTTTATAAAAAATGCTGCTAAGCTTATAAAAAATTTAATTTAAAACATTTTTTAACAGTTAACAAGCAAAAAATAAAAATATATAACGTTATTTTAAAAGCACTTTTTAATAATAATAACATATAACAAAAAAACTAAAAAATTGTTAACATTATTTTTAAAACTAATATTAAAATACTATTGCTTTATAATATGTAAAAGTATAAGTCCTTATTATTAAATTGCTATTTTTTATAGCAACTTAAAACAGCTTGTTATATACTTTTGCATTATTTTTATTGCATTATTTATATTAACAATATTATTTTTTTATTATTTTTTTTTATAGCTAACATTGTATTTTTTAAACATTTCTATATTTTAACGCTTTAATACTATCCATTTTTACTATTTGCATAATATACACTGTTTTTTCAGCCTTTTAACTTATCTTAACGCTTTTTAGACATTTTAATTTACCTGAATATTCCTTTGTTTATTATTTTTGCTGCTACGTAGTGGCGTTCTTTAAAAATAACACCTTATTGTTATGGGTTTAAAAGTTGGACCAAGGCATTATTATTTAAATACTTGATTTTTAAGCAACAGTACTTCTTGCTTTATATTTATTATAGAATCTAATAACGTTTAGGCAAACTAAACAGGTAGCACGTAACCTACAACCTAATTATTTTGTTTACTAGGTGCTGGATTTTTATTAAGCTAAAGACGCTGTTTTTAAGGTTTACAGCTAGATTTAAGACGGCTATTTTTTTTACTGTTTACTGTTATTACAGCTTACTGTTTTTTTTTATATATTATTTTGTTTTTTTTTTTATATTATTTAAACAGAGTTTTTTATTTTATAGTAATTTAAACTTTTTAAATATATTAAAACTGTTTATTTTAAATATAGTTAAACTATTATATTATTTTAAGCTTAATATTTTTTTATTACTTATAATATATTTATTTTTTATAATAAAGAAGCTAGCAGGTTAGTATTTATAACAATTCTTATTAATTTAAATATGCAGCGTTATACAACCAAAATTGCTTTAGTTATTAAAGCTGTAATAAATAACAACTTTATTAAAACTATAATAATAAACATTTTTACAGCAGCCAAAAACATGTTTAAAGCTTTAGCTGCAAGCGTAACCGGCAGCATTTAAAAAATATAATTTGTTAAATATTTTAACTTCAATTTGCTTTTGTTTTTCAGAATTAAAAAGTACGTTATTATTAGCAGTAACATTTATTAAAAAAAAAAAAATTTATTTATAGCAGCAATTAAATAATATGCTTAAAACAAAACAAAAAAAACTATTTTATAAAACAACTTTTTTTAACTTTTGCAAAAAGAAATATAAATTTAATATATTAAGGTTTTAAATAACGCTATTAAGGCTGCAATAAGAGTTAGCTTTAAGTTTACTTTAATTAAAGTTAAAAAAAAATATAAACAAAATACTGCTAACGTTTTTAAAGCAGCTTTAAGCAACTTATATTTTTAAAACAAAATTTTTACAAATATATTTGTTTATATATAAGCAATGCAAATAATTTGCAACTATTATAATTATAGCTTTATAATTAACATTTAATTTATTAAACATTTTTAAAACTAGTTATATTTGAACTTTTAAAAAATTTGTACTAAGCTATAAGCAAATATTATATTTAACGCTTTTTTAACTTATATTAAAATTAAGCAGCAAGTACATTAAGCTAAACTATTTAATTATAGCGTTAAACTAGCAACAAATTTTTATAAGCAGCAACTTAGCTTTTTGCAATTTTTAGTAATAGCGCTACTAGTTATTTAAGCAATATTATTTTTTTAGCCGGCGGTTTTAATTAATATAGCAAATGTTAACGCAAACAGCTTTTTTAATACAAACTAATACAAAAATAGTTGCAACAAGTTTTATAAACGCAAAAAATATAGCTGCAGCTATTATAATAAATATCGAAAATACTAAAAAAGTGGACGTAGCTTTTATTTTAATTATTAATGTTGTAGATTTTAATAAAATAACAATTGTATAAACAAAAACTGAAGCGTTAATTGCAGTGCAAACTGCAGTATAAGCTGCAGCAATAACTATAACAATTGTTTTTAACGTATATAACAATTATAGCGCTAAACTTTTTATTAATAAGTTTAACTTTGTTATGTTTAAAACATATATTTTAAAGTTAAAAACAAAGTATTTGTAACTGTAGGCAAAAACAATATTAAAAAACAAAAAGCTAAATTGTTAACATAAAAATATATTATAATAAAAAAAGTAAAAAAAAAAAGCAAAAATAAGTTTTTTATAAAATATTTAAACAAAAATAACAAAAAAGCTAGCTTTTATTTTTTTGTTTAAACATACGTAATATTATTTGTAGTTAACGCAAGGTTAAAAATTTTACAATATTATTATTATAACGTATTTTTTTTTTTAAAACAGCGTTTTTAATATAAAATATATTAAAAAAATATATTTGCTACAAGTTCTTAAACACAAAAAACATTTTTTAAACATAAGCAGCAAAAGCTAAAAGCTTTATTGCTAACAAAATATATAATATAATAATTGTTTAGCTATAGTTACTACTGTTTAAGCATAAAACAGCTTTTTGCTTTATATTTATTTAAACGTTAAAATTTGTGTTAGCATTAACTTATAATTTATTATAATATATATAAATACTAAATGTTTTATAATTTTAGTAAACAAAACTTAGGTTTTTAAATTTAATTTAACAGCTTTAGTTAATATAAATATAAAACTAACAGTATATAAAGTTAAAAAACTTGTTATTTTTAACAAAAAAAATAATATTATTAATTAAATTTTAAAGTTAAATTAACAGCGTTAACAAAACAGCAGTATGCTTAATTATAGCTTAGTTAATAAACAATTTTAAGCTTAATTTATTTTTAAAAACTAACTTTTTATATAAGCATATAATTAATATAAATTATTTAAGCTAAAGCATTATAATAAAATTATGTAATAATATTTGTTTAACTATAAATACGCTTTAAAAAAAGAACTTTATATGCTATAAAGCTGTTGTAACAATAATAACAATTATACTAGCTTATTTTATAGCAGCTATTTTAATATGTTATACAGATTTTTTAGCAGTTAATAACCAAAGCTTTGTTAAAAATTACTTGTTTAAACTACAATTTAAAAAAGCTATGTTAGCTATTATATTAGCAAGCATAAATAAAATTGTATTATTTTTAAATAATATAAATGTATTAATATAAATTTATTAAAAAGTAAAGCTTAGTACTATTTAAAATTTTAATAAAAACAGATATTTTATAACAAGTTAAAAAAAGGCAAATATAGTAACAGCTACATTAGCGCTAAACGTTACTAATATAAACAACAACTTATTATAGTTTTAAGTGTTTAAAAAGTTTAAAATTACTAATAACGTTTTAAAAGTAATAACTTTAAAAAACGTTATAAATAACAACATTTAGATAGCAATTTAAAATAATAAATATACTTTTAAAAAACGGACTTTATTTTTAAAAGCTTAGCATTTAAAGAACGTTTTATTTATTTGGACAAAAATGGAGTTTATGTTTGTAATATTAACTTATTATATGCTAAGCGTTTTAAAAAGCTGTTAAAAAGCTATAAAATTTGGCAAACAAAAAAAATAGTGGCTATAAATAAAAACAAAATAATAAAAGTTAACTTTGTTAATAAATAGCAGCATTAAATTGTGTTAACAGCACGCTTTTATAAGTTTGGACTTAAAAATTAAAAGCTAGTTAATAAACTGTTTAACAGTATATATAAATATAGCAAGCTGTACTATATAAAATATTTAATACTGTTTAAATGTTTTGTTTTTATAACGTAGCAAATAGTTAATAGCGTTTAAAAAAAACATATTGTTATTAATTTGCAGTTTTTTAACAAAGTTGTTATATTTAACATATACTTTTTATTTATATAAAAAACTGTTGTTAAAAAGCTAAAAAAATGTTTTTATTTTATAATAGTAAATTGTTTTAAATTTTTTTATTAATTGCTTATTTAGCTAAAACATTAAGATTAAATAGTAATTGTTTTTTTGCGCAGCTTAAAAATGTTTAGCGTTGCGTTAATAAGCTTTTGTAACAGCTTTGCTTTTATTTAGCAATTTATAAATTAAAAACTGTTTTTTTATGCTAAATATGTTAAAGCATATATAAATAATATAATTATTTATTTAAAAACTGTAAAAAATTATTATTATTATGTTAAAACAATTTTTAATATATTTAAAAGTATTAACTTTGGGTTAAAGCTTATAAAATTATTTGTTGGATTTTTATTTATATAGCTATTAGGTTTTATAATAAATAGCTTTAGTGTTATAACAATAAATAACTAAGTAAAAGCTATTACAAATTTGTAACAATTTACAACTTTTGTACATTTTAAAAAATATATTAATATAGTTGGTTTTTTATAAAAGTTTATATTTTAGTATTAACAAAAGTTGCTGCTTTTATAAAAATAAAAAAATGTATTGCTTGCTTAAAAGCAATGCAATAAAGTTATATTAACGTTAACAACTATATAAAAACAATAAATAGCTAAAATATATTTTAAGCTATTTAAAACAAAAAAACGCAGTTTTAAGCTGCTTTAGTTTTAGCTTAGCTGTACAAACTATTTAGCTTACTAAAATTACGCCTAAGTTACGTTTATTAAGTTAAATACATTCTAAAAGCAAAAATATAGTATAATAATGTTTTATATAAATAGTAGCTAAAATAGTTGCAGTTTAGCTATTAATTTAATTAAGCTTATTATATTTTTAAGTAAAACGTTAACTAAAACAAAATTTTAATATTAAATAACAAAACTTAAAGTATTTAAGCTTGTATAAATATATTAAAACTTTTGGGTACAAATATAATTTTGTATTATACTTGTTATTATTTTTATAAACTACAAAGCTATTAAAGGTATTGTTAACTAAACAAACTTGTAGTTAATAAATTTAATAAAACTAAATATAAAATTAGTTAACGTCACTTACAAGTTAATAACATACCACAAATTAGTAACGCACTTTTTATTAACCTTTTATTTTTTTATTTTATTTATATATTATTTTATAATAACATAATAGTTTAAAAATTTAAAAAAGCCGATTTGCAGCTAGCAATTTAAGCTAAAAAACGCAACTTTAAACTTTTTTTTTGCAAGCTTGCTTATATTTACAACGTTTTTAACTATATATTAAAGCAAAAAATTAATAGCAACATGCTTTATTATGTTATAAACGTTATAAAGCAAAATTTAATAATATTTAAAAAAAAAATTATTGCTAAACGTATTTTTAAGCTAAATATGCAAACGTTTTTGCTTTAGCTTTGTTATATTTAAAAAATAGCTAATATTTTTTAACGCAAATATAATGCGTTAAAAGTTAGCATTAATTAAGCTTTAAACTTTATATAATAATAACTTAACTTTTAAACGCGTTATAACTGCCAAATTAATTATTAGCAAGCTTTTAATAAAAATTTTGCAAGTTATTACAAATAATTTAGCTTTATAAAACATATAATTAACAAATATAGTATATAAATTAAAAATATTTACAATTTTAATAAAACAAAGTTTTTAATAAACAAAATAATTATTAAAATAGTTATTATAAGCTTTAAAAAATATAAACGCTTTTAACAAGCTAAGCTTAAAAATAAAAAATAAGTTATTATAAATTAAGCTAATAATTTTTAAAGTTAAACAGTGCTGCCGTATATTATTTTTTTAAGCAAAGTTTATTTTGCGTTTTAATATTGCAATATTATTTTATTGCTAAACTAAATTGTAAACTTTTTAAATAATAATTAAACTAATAATAATATAAACGTTAACTAAGCAAAACATTTTAATAATTATATTTAAAGTTAATTTAAAAATAGTTATTGCTTTTTAATTTTAAATAGTTATAAAAGCTATTATTTAATGCAATTTAAAAAATATTATTAGTTTAACAACATTATTATGCTTTATATGCTTGCTTATTTGTTATATAAGCTTTAGCTTTTTAATTTAATTTTTTTTAATGTTTTAAAACAGCGTTATAATAAACATATTAAAAGTTTAATGCAGCGTTATTAAACCTATATTAAAAAGCAAAACTTTTTTGCAGGCTTTACGCATATATTTATATATGCATTTATTAAATAAAACATTTGATTAAGTTTTAAAGCAGCTAAAATTGTGCTTTTAAATACAAATAAAGTTATATTTGCGTTAAATATTTAAAAAACAAATAAAACACTTTTTTTAAACTTTAAACTACTATTTTAATTTTAAATTTTAAAAACGCTTACTATTATATTAAAAATTAAACAACAATTAACTTTTATTAAAACTAAAGTTAAAAATCTTTTTTTAAGCTTGCTAACTAAAATTTTAAATTTTATTAACTTAATTGCAAAAATTATGCAGAAATTAATATACAAAAATGCTTTTTTATAGCAAAAAAACAAAAAGCTTTGCAAAACCAACTATATTTTAAGCAAACGTTGCAAAACTAAAAACAAACAACTGCAAAATAAAAAACCTTTTATTATAACTAATGCCTAAGTTTTATAAAAATTTAAAAACAATAAAATAGTTAAATTAAATAATAAAGCTAAAAATAATTATTTAGCAAAAAAAGTACAAACAAGTTAATAACGTTATAGCATTTGTAATAAGCTTAAATATAATGCGCAAACTTGTTAAATAAAAGTAAAAACATTTAATAAAAAAAATTATAATTAATTTAATTAATTTACATATGTTATAGTTAAGTTATTTAAGTTGGCGCATAAAAAGTGCTAAAAAGTGCGTTATTAACTTGTAGTACATTACTGACTTATGAGTAACGTTACAGTATTTATATACCTGTTTTAGTTTTAGCTAAATGTTAAATATATACTTAAAAAAGTAAATTTTGTTTTTAACGCCTTGTTTTAACTGCTAGCTTTGCTAAACGCGCAAAACAAAAAGCTGGTCAATAACAAAAATTAAAAAGAATTAAAAGATATTGTTAACAATTTTAGCTATTTAGCAGCATTAGAATTAATAATAAATAATGCCTAAAAAAATAAAATAGCCGGGAGCTATAAAAACGATATTTGTTTTACTAAAATTTTAACAGCGCTATAAAACAAACAAAACGTTATTAAAAAATTTAACAAAAAGTGAAAGAAAAATTTAAACGCAATTATGCTTATGCTAACAGTATTTTTTTTATATAAGCTATTAAAAAATAGCTTACTATATTTAACATATAAAAAGGGCAAGCAACAATTTTGTATATTAGCTTTATGTTAAACAAAAATATTAAGAATAGTATATAACAACAAACATTATTTTAGTTTAAAACAAATAATGTATAAGCTAAACAGCTTTACAATTTATAATGTTTTTAAATAGGTTTAAAAGTATATAAAACACTGTTTAAAATACATTATATAAGCTATAAACTAGCAAAAGCTGCTTAATAAACTTAAACTAATACAAAAACTATTTGTATTATATTATACTTTAGCTATAGATTTTATTATTAGGTTGCTAAAAATATTGTTTATTAATATTTTTTAGCAAACAAAAAGTTTTAACACATTTAATGCTCTTTTTATAATAACTTATAAATTTAATAAAAAGTTAATTTTAATTTTAAGCAATATTTAATATAAAGCTAAACATTAAGCTAAACAGCTTGTTTAACTATTATTGCTTTACGATTAAAAAATTTTATTTAAAATTATATTAAACAAAAACTTTAAATTTATATCCAACTTTTAACAAACCTTTTAACAAAAAATAAAAACTATATTAATAGTTTTAATAAACTATTATTTATAAACAAATAAGTTTAACAAACAATATAATTAAAACGTTAAAATTATAATATATTATTATATTATATATTAAATAAATTTAATATAAATAAATTTTATATTATTGTTATAATATAATTTTAATAACGTAAAGTTTTTAATAACTAAATGCTTGCTTAACAAAATAATATTAAAATTTAAACCAAAAAGTATAATGTTTATACTAAAAATATTTAAAAAAGCATTTAATTTTAACCTGTATTATTAACTATATTAAAAAAATGCAAAAATAATTATTAATTTTGTAGTAGCAAATGCTAAAATTAAATATAACGCCTAATGCAACCTAATATAATTTTAGGCCAAAAATTAGGTTTATTTAAAACTTTATAAAAAATACTATTTTTTTAGTAACTTATTATAAAAGTAGTTTTTGCAAAAAACAAACTTTTTTATTATTGTAAAAAAGGTTAAAAAATTTGTATATAAACTTAACTTTTTTTAAAATTAACGTATATATTATATAATATTAATTATATATTTGTTTTTATTTTTGTTTAATAAAAATTTGTTTTAACAGCATAAGCTATATTTAAAACATATTTTTATACAAAAAAATACTAATAACTAAATGTTATATAAAATTAAAGTGTTATTTTAGCAAAAATTAATTAAATATAAAAAAGTTTTATTGCTAAAATATTTAGTTAAATAAAAAAAATATAAAAATATATATAATAAATAATATTTTTGCAGCTTTTTTATAAAAAACGTTGTTAAACTTATAAAAAAAATTTAATTTAAAATATTTTTTAATAGCTAATAAACAAAAAATAAAAATATATAACATTGTTTTAAAAGCACTTTTTAATAATAATAACATATAATAAAAAAACTAAAAAATTATTAATATTATTTTTAAAACTAATATTAAAATATTATTGTTTTATAATATATAAAAATATAAATTTTTATTATTAAGTTGCTATTTTTTATAACAACTTAAAATAGCTTGTTATATACTTTTATATTATTTTTATTATATTGTTTATATTAACAATGTTATTTTTTTATTGTTTTTTTTTATAGCTAACGCTGTATTCTTTAAACACTTTTATATTTTAACGCTTTAATATTATTTATTTTTATTATTTGTATAATATATACTGTTTTTTTAGCTTTTTAATTTATTTTAACGCTTTTTAAATATTTTAATTTATTTAAATATTTTTTTGTTGCTATTTATATACTAACAATTATTAATATGTTTATATAACCCAACTTATATATATTATTTACTTTATATAAACGCTTTTTAATTTAGCCTAATAGTAGCACTAATTTAAAAAAACTGTTATACGGTTATACAAATAAATCCTTTTTTATTTAACAATTAAGTTAATAAGTTTTAATTAATTAGTGTTTTAAAACTAATATTTAATTATAAAGGCAACGTATATATAATAAAACAAAAATATGCTGCTACTATTAACCAAAATGTTGAAAATTGTGCAATTAATAATTATAAGAACGCTATTAAAGCATAGAGCAACTGGAAAAGTTTTTGCAACAAAGGCAAAAACAAAATCTACTGAAAAAACTAGCTAATAAAAATTTAAAACGCAAACTTGATTGCAAACATTAAAAGTTTGTTGCAATATTTTTGTGTTGTTTTTAATAATTATTTTGCTAAGCAAGGTTTTAACATTTAAAAAGTAGTTAAAGCTTTTATATTTATTTATTTATATTGCTAACTGTTTAAAATTAATTTGTATAATTTAGTATTGTATGTATTTAAAAATATTGCTATTATTTAAAAATAAAGCGATTTTGCTATTTTAAAAAAGCGTGTTGTTATTTTAACTAGAAAATAGATTAAAAAACTGCGTGTTTATAAAAGTGCTAAATATAAGTTTAAAATATTACCGAACATTATTAAGTATTAGTTAATATAAACTAAATTTACGTTTGTAGTTATTTTTAACGTTAACGCAAAAGTTTTATTATTTTAGCTAGCGTATTATAAATATTATTATTTATAAGCGCTAAAAATTAATTAAGCTGTTATTTTAGTACTGTTATTAAAAGCATTAAACTTTAATTATAATAGCGTTTTTGCTAACATTTTTAAGTTAAAACTGCTAGCTTAACTTTATAATATTATTATGTTAGCTAAAAATATAGTTTAAAACGTAACAAATGTTATATATTGTAACTTCGAAATAGTTGTTATATAATATATATATACATTTATAAAAAATGTTAATATAGCATGCTGCATTTTTTTAAAATTAGCATAAGAATTAACTGCATATTTATAAAAAAAGGTTATTTAAACAAGCGTTAATATTGTTTGCTTAATGTTTACAATGTTTGCGCAAAACTTTGCAAAAGTAACAAATGTTTTAAATATTAAAACTAAAAGTTATACTACAAAAAAACAACTAATTATAAACGTATAAAATTAGGACGCAGTTTTTTAAATTATAAACATATTTTTTACAAAGTTTTTAATACAAAAAAACGCTAACAAATTTGCAAAGACTTTAAATAACAAAATTGTTAACGCTGTT
Organism: Xylaria digitata; assembly: GCA_022495195.1. Lineage (NCBI taxonomy): Eukaryota > Fungi > Ascomycota > Sordariomycetes > Xylariales > Xylariaceae > Xylaria > Xylaria digitata. Next base: position 44,717 of record MU377208.1, read on the forward strand.
AAAAAAAGTGTTGTTTAACACGTTAAAGCAGCTTTAAACAAACATATATTTTTATTTAACTTAATTATTTAAAAATAACAATTGTTAGATTTAATTACTTAAAAACAACGTTTGTTAAACTTTATTAAAAAAGTATAACGTTTTTTAAATAAAAAACAACAGTTAATTAAGCTTTTGTTATTTGTAACGCTAATATATAAACGTAAAACGTTTAAAAAGCTTTTAATCAGTTTTTTTAAATTAAATAATAATTATAGCTTAGATTTATTAATTTCGAAAAAATAAAAGCGCACTTAAAACAAATTAAAACTATAAAACAGTAAAATATAAATTTCTATGTTTATGAAAAAAAGTGTAACTTAAACGCTTAAAAAAATTTAGTACTTTATATTTTTTTATTTTATTAATAAAGTTTGCAGCAATAACATTTTGTTTTAACAGCATATAGCAGGATTTTGATAATATCTGCATTTGCAGCTACTTATATTTTTTAATGTTTTATTGTTTTATTTTACAGTTTTTAAGTATTTTGTTTTTAAGTTTTTTAATTTTAAACTATTGTATTACATTTTTTTTTTGGCGTTTAATTATGTTTTGCTTTTTGTATTTAGTTTTTACTATTATTTTTATATAGCTATAGTTTTTTAATATTGATTTTTTTTTTAACTTTGTTTTATTATAAAAATTGTTTTTTAATATATTTTTGTTGTATTTTTTTGCAATGTTATTGCTAGGCGGACGCTATTTTTTTGCAGTTATATTTTTTGGAGTTATTTAGGCTTAGTATACGTTGTTTAAAGCATAATAAACGTTGTTATTACGGTTTTTATTTTAGTTGTTAAAATTATTTAGGATTAATTAAGGTTGTTATTGTTATTATTTGCGGTTTTAGTTCTTAGGATTATTTAAGCGTTGAAGATATTATTTTTAGTTTTTTTAAAACAACGTAGACGTTGTTTTTTTGTTTTAAAGGAGGGGCAGCCTAATAAGGCATTAAAAACGGTGTTTCTCTAAATGCTGTCCGGTTTTTCTAGATGCTATTCCGTTTTTCTGGACGCTGTTTGTAAAAATGGCGTCCTTTTTTTAAAATAAGATCTATATATATAATAATATTCCAAACAGCTTTTTAGCATAAAAAGTAGCTAATAAATTATTAACTTTACAACTTATAATCTAAACCCTTATATTATTAGTTTAATAAAAAAAATAATTTAAGCTTTTTTTATAAAGCTTAACAAATTATATTAAAAATGCTAGCAGTTTACTAGCTTTATTTTTGTTTATATTATTATTTTGTTTATAATAACGTTTTTTATTAATATAATGCTTTTTTTAATATAATTTAAAAAGTTAAACAATATTTAAAACAATATATAATTATATTAAATTATTAAAATTTTAAAAGCTTTTACTTTTAATGTTAATACTATTTTGTTTTATTTAAATTTAAACATATTTTATATTTTAATAATAGCACATTTTAGCGCTTATTTAGTTTTAATACAAATATAGTTTAATATATTAGCTAGTTTTAGCTTTTTATTTTATAATGTTTTTATAAACAAATATTTAATTGTATACAAAATTTAATTTATATATTTATTTTATATTTTTAATAACGTTTAAATTAATAATTGCTTATTATTATTATTATTCATTTATTTTAAAATTTAAAATAAAGCTAAACTAGTAAACTTAGCTTTAATAAAAGCAGTAAATATAGCTGTTTTATTAAATTAAAACATATTTTTTTAGTTTGCCATTTTAGCTTATAATACTAATTTGTTTGTTTTATTTTTAAGCAAATATTTTAAAAGCAGTATAAATATTAATGCTAATGCTAATAAGTTTGCAAGCTATATGTTTGCTAGTTTTATAAGTGCGTATAGCTCGCTTTTTGTTATGTTTAAGAAGTTTTTTAAGGTTAAGTATAACATAATATATATTCCGTATAATAAGTCTTATACAAAACTAAAGCTTGTAAAAGCAAAAAATAGTGTGCGAAGCACACTTAGATAAATCATAGTAATATGGGCAAACAAAATTAGAAAAAATACACTCTGATTGGTGGTTTAGTTAGTAGTGCACCTAAATTATGACAATTTTTAAAAAAACAAAAATTTTTACGTTTAAATATTTTAAAAACATTAAAACAACACTTTTTGTTTTAACAGCGTATTTAAGCTGTTTACTGTTTTAATAACTATATACTAAACTATTTAAGCAGTTAACTAAGTTTTATAATATGTTAATACTAACTTTTTTGTTTTAATTAATTTTTTTAAGTTAAATATAAATTATTAAAGTAATATTTTTATAAATATTAAAGTTAGCTATTTTAAATAACTGTTTTTATACAAAAAGCTTTTTTAATAAAATTAAAGCAAAAAAAAAAGCAAATTATTATTAGTTTATACTTTTTTTAACTTTATAAATTAATAAAAATGTTTTAATTAAGCAAGCAAATATGTTAATTTAGTTTTTTAATTATAAAAAGTTAATTTAATATATTTAAATTGTTTATAATAAAGCAATTTAAAAATAGTTTAGCTTGCGTATAAATAAAAACAGTAATAGTTAAGCAAAAAGTAAAATAAAATGCTAAGTATTAACAAAATAGGTGTAAGTGGCGCAGAGGTATTAACAGTACCTTGCGCACGGATAATAAATGCAAAAGAAGGTGCTGAAAGTTAGATGTATTGCAGGGACAAACACTTTTCTTGACCTGTATCCCTAGTGGGCCGTTTTACCATATAAATCAGGAGTTTCCGGCTATTGCAACAGCAGTAGGATTAGAAGATTAAGCACCTTGGATAGTCTCAATCTACTCCGTTCTCCTGAACATCATCACAGTGTTCATTTTCATTGCAGTTCGTGCTTCCTGCTATAGAGACCATAGGGACCTTACATGCCCTATAGTATCTACCCATAATCTTCATAAGTTTTTTGGCCCAAGACGACCAACATTGCGCAACAACAATACAGTCGCGGGGGATATCTCAGCCGGACAAGCCCGAAACATGGCCGACGATAAATTTGAACGGGACATTTATGACCTCAATTACGAACGAAATAGTCTCCCAGTTCCATACAGCGACCAAGATGGGGAAATGGTGAGCACGCCAGAAACGGAAGCGGTGCGCAAGGTGAATCGGCGGCGCGCCCGCTTTAATAAAACCAGCAAAGACCTCCGACATGAGCTCGAGAGGAAGGATGCTTTTTTTCTCTATCTCCATTTCCTGATGTGCTCCCTTGACCCGGCATTGGATAAAGCGAATATTGCCATGCCTAGAACCCTAGCGCTGGCCCGGCCTGATACGGAGAACGAGGAAGAGATAATTCGTGCCCGGTTGGCAGCAGCTCGGGACGACTTCATGGACGGGATAAGAGCCGCAAGTCTAAAATTCATAGGCAAACTCGTGGCTCAAATACAAGGTTACATACCCCGGCACGAGGAGCCGCGTCTCTTCTATCGAGTTAGCCATGCCGGCTCCTACACATTCTTCGACAACGACGTAGGGTTCTGTTGCGCTAGATGGCTCCAGGAGCGGGATTTTGGGGACCCGTCACGACAGGATTTCATTGACCACATGGAAGAGAAAAAAAGACCCTTCGCATCGCCTTATATTTCCCTGACAGAGAGCCCATACCGTGCCTTACGGTTTGGGAGAGGAAAAATTCCCACGGAAGTATTCATCATCGATGCCGTGAGACTTCGGGCCAAAAAGGTTCACACTGAGCGGACGACAATCTTGGCTAGTCGATATGAGATTCCTTATAAGGGGCCCGATAGGACGCCGTATATCACGGAGTCTCACTGGTTGGCTCAGTTTTGGGTTCCTGCTGATTGCATCGTCAAGAGGGTCCCATTTTATCAATTCAAGGAGGTGTGTGAAGAGAATGAAATCTTTGACGGTATGTTCCTAGTATCTGTTGGCTTGGGTTTTTTTGCTAACGTTGTAGATGATCGATATGGACTGAGCAATGACAGACGTCTCGATATCAATGCCTTTAAGAAAAAGCACATCTCGAAGCGTGTCTATGTTGGTTTCGGTGATGAGGAAGATCTGGCGGTTCAAACCCAGACGCTCTCAGTGAATGGAACTGAGGCTTCTTAAATTGGGAAGTTCAAGATCTGTTGCGCTTGTGCAGGTCACGACTTTCCAAGGCGGCGAAATTAGTAAGCAGTATTAGGTTCCGAGCCGCAAAGAGCCTGTTAGATCAGCAGAAATATCTGGAATTTTACCTTTAACGCCTCATTCGCTGACGACACACACGATCGAAAGAGTACACACATGCTTATCCGATGACTGTATTCGGAGGACCAGTCGCCTGGAAATCATCAAAACAGACCACAGTCACCACATCCACCACAGAAGCAGAGCTTCTAGCACTCAGCCAAGCCGCGAAGATAGCTATCTACATGGTTAGAGTCTTCAAAAGCATTGGACTAGACATCGAAAATCAACTTATCATCCAATGAGATAACCAGCAGACAATTCGACTAGTTAAGCAAGAAGCCTTCAAGTTGCAGACTAGCCTTAGGCACGTTGACGTTTACGACCACTGGTTACGCTAGGAAGTCAGAAATGACAACATCGATGTGCAATACACTCCTACGAAAGAGATGGCAGCAGATGGACTCGCCAAGCTTCTCGCAAAGCCTCAATTCGAAGAATTCATCAGAATGATAGCCTTGAGGGCGTTACAAAAGTCCTTCGGAGGCTCCTATCAACAGAAAGGCAATAATGGTTCTTGAGAGGATCATATTCAGCTTTAAAGGTAGTTCTTTCAAGCTGGGGGAAACCGAAAAAATCATAAGACAAAACCAAGCTCACCGCCGGACTTTATACACCCCTTTAGCAAGGTTATTTAATCGACGCCGGACCATAAGCCCCTCCCCCTGCTATCGAGTTGTTGCTAAAAGACCTGTCAACCCGCTTTTTCAGTCTATGTCCCCCTTTTCAGCCCCCGGCCTGCGAGGATCGTCCGCGCCGACTACTGGTCTTGCTCGAGCCCCTCCCCTTTAGCTTAGTGCAGTAACGCACTTGTAGAGCCCCGAGGCTCCGTCCTGGAAAGGATGCTGTGAACCGCTTATGGATCTCCTTCCATGGCAACCCAAGTTCTTCCTTCAGCTCGATGAGAAACTCGTCTTCGCCGGGTGCGGATGTGCCTTTTCCTGCTCGGCCCTGCTTCGCCAAGGCACCCCTCTTAGACCGAGACGTAGGTCTTTGATTCTCCGTCGAACAATCTTCGCCTCCATCCCCGTGCTTCTGGCACAAGTCCCAAGTAAACTGCAACTGGAAAGTTGCCACTCCGCTGACCATTACGCGCTTGAGAAGCACATTCTCGAGCGGCCATTCCTCGAATTTCGCTAAAGCGGCATATGCTTTATCGTAAGAGGTCTGTGAAGAGGGCAGACTGGGGAGACCTTGGGATGGCGACGGGTTTCGGCCACCTGCTAATGCCTGGATAGTTTGTTGCTGGACAGAGCGGCGACCCCTTTTCTGCTGCCGTTGTGTTTGAGTGGTGTTGTTATGGGCAAGGTTGGTTTTGCGGCGCTTCGATGCAGGACGATATTCATCGTTACTGTCAACATCATCATGATCGAGGCCGGCCTCGGGTCCCTGTTGATCATCCTCTTGCTCATCGAGAGAGGCCGCGCTCGTGCCCTGGAATGAGCGGACGACCGCCCTGTGACGCTTGCAAGCTCGAGACCGAACGTTGCCATTTTCTTCCCTCTCTTGGTTGTTATCTCCAAAACTAGCGTGCTTGGGAACGCGTGGTCGAAGTTGGCGTGTGTCGGCCCCGCTAAGCCTCGTATGTTTGGCAATGACAACTTCGCGGCATTTTCGCACGGGTGGCTGCCTACCCTTTTCGTCCTGATTCTGCTCCCTCTCCGCTACGGCCGGTTCTGCTTTGTCATTACGCTGCGAACTTCGCTGGGGTTGCCGGATTGCCGCGATCTTATTTGGGTGTTGGCCGCCGAAGTCGTTGCTTTTATTGCCTGAAAGGAGGAGCGTGCTTTCCAGACTCTCTCGACACAGACCTTCATCACTTTGTAAAGAGAGCTGAGAACTACACCGTAGCCCACTCGACTCGTCCATGCCTGCTTTATCCAGCTGATGCTCGTGTGCTAGTGATTGCACATCAGCGGCTTCCTCATTCAGGTCTTCCATGTCATCTAGGTCTCGAGAATAAAGGGGTTCTGGATCGTTCGTATCGTCGCTTCCGTGGCTGCGATGTTCTGGCGACTGACCACCGTCAGGTCCATGCTCTGTTTCGCGCTCATCTTCAGAGGCGGCGTAGAGTGGCCCTTGGGACAGGCAGACAGAGTCAACGACGGCCTCTAGCGATTCAGCTTCCCTGCTCGTATCGCTGCAGTTGGCGCGATTCTTTCGGGAGCGTTTAAACATCGCAGACAGCCTTGGGAACCGAGTACACCAGTCACATGGTCTGCTTTCTTGACAAGCATCCTCATCGCATCGCCGTGGGCGGTGGCTGGAGCTTTGTGGCTCATTGGAGTGCAATCCGCAAGGATCACTTGCTGTTGCGGCTTCTAACGCCTCTTGATCGATGTCGCTTATAGTGTCGCCGCTCTCGGAAGCATGGCTGCCTCTATATACAGGATCCCCCGTGCGATACGTTGTGGATTGATCTGTCTGAAGGGGCGCTGGAAAGGGAGATGACAATTCCACAGGGTGGGGAGGTTGGCCGGACACAGGAATTAAGGCAGCTGTAGTTTCCAAGGTGTGGGATAGTGGCTCTTTGCTCGATGCCCTCTGTTGGGTCGGTTCCGTCATCCCGGTGGGGGATGGTTCTCCATTAACACCCTCCTCAAAAGCTGTGCTCGCGCTGCCTGCGGATAGCGTTAGTGAGCGAACACGTCGGGCCCTAGGCCAAAGATAGAAAGACTTACACGGATCGCTGGTGTTGCTTGAGATATCGGATTGGGTATCGTCCTTGTCGCCCCTATCCTCATCATCGCTGCTCTCGTTGTCTGAGATAAAGATCGGCTCGCTTGTAAAATCCCCTAGGGATTGAGCATCCTGCACCCTGCTCTCCGGCCAGGGCTTACTCTGGCTCTCCAAGGAAGCCGCAGAATGCTGGACGCTTGGTTTCTGAAGATTTCGGCGCGCGGGCCGTAGACCTGCTGCTAGGGGAGGGGTCCAAAAGACTGCATGATCAAGATTGACATATGCCATCGTGTTGAGTATAGAGGAGCAGAAGGAGTGGTAAATGGGAATGTGCCCCAGGTGGATGATGTAGAAAGGATGCTGCTCGGGTCGTAGGGGCGGATTCGGGGGAAGATATATTTTTCGCCCTGATGGCTTGGAGGCAAATCCCAGCCATAAGGCATCCTGCTCCCGGACGAAGGACAAGGGACGTGTTCGGCTGCGAATATCCCACTGGAAGCGGGAGCTCCTCGAGATACCAGTCCCTCTTCTCTCGTACCTCTACCAATCATTCACCTGGCGAGCCAGAACTGCACGTCCGGAGGCGGCGTAACCCCCGCTATCTCTCTCCTTTTCATCAAAAAACCTCATTTCCACTTATCGGTCTGCCTTCCGCTCGCCCGAAACAACCAAGGGCATACTCGGCGGGAAATGCGTCTCGCCGAAGTGAAAAGAGCTAGGATAACGCTCCCTTGTCTCTCGTACCTCTGCCAATCATCCAGCTGCGGAACCAGACTGACGCGGTTAGAGGAGGCGCAGCCAACTCCCTCTCGCCCTCGCCGCGGATCACTTCCTCGAGTTGGAAACGCATGATGTTCGGCACCTCCGGAAATGGCCCAAACGCGGCCAAATATGTCGAACCACTGGGCGCAGACTCTCCTGGCGCTTTTGCAGACTTCGACCACTCCCCCCTGTCGGATTGCAGAAGCAGGGTCAGACGATGAGGCCCTCTGCCAATCACGGCACTGCCGAAGTAGAAAGGAGGCAGCCGGAGAACGCGGCCCTCGCAGGATATTGTCGTGGCTGCGAATCACGTCCTTGACTGGTGACACATAACCCACGTCGTATCCGGAGATTGCCCAGGGCGGCTTAGCAAGCTCGTCCCTGCACCATTGTCGTGCCGTTCCTAATACCACTAATGGCAGGCGACAGCCTCACTGAGCTGCCTCACGCGCAGTAGTCTCAGTCTCCCAGCGCCTCCCTAGGTTCGTATCTGCCTTGCCATCGCTCAAACGAAGGCATGGGTCATCCGTCATGCGCAGGGTATAGATCACGAGCCCGCAGCAACGCTAGAGAGGCCACATCATCTTGGAATCCTCTGGAATCCGCCTCGCCCCGTTCGTGCCCCCCCTTGCTATGACGGTTCTCCCCCCTCTCAACTCTCCGGAACCGATCCCAATTGGACCGCCTCTTTCATTTCCGGCTGATCCTCGCCCTCCGTACCCATTGCCACCTAAATCACCGCTTACAAACCAGACCCTGTCTCTCGCGTGACCCGCCCCCTGCATATCTCGCCGCAGCTACGCTGGCAATCGGTCCGACCACGACCAACAAGGCGTCCAACCTGCGGCGGACGGGGGCGTCACAGACAAGTCATACAAGGGAGAGGAGGCCTCCTGGACGCCATCAACACATGCGGCATTTTTGTAACCGGTCAGGACGGATAGGCGATGTGATTTTTGGACTAAGGATCCACCAAATAGACATGCAGTCGGCCTCACGGACGAGGGGAGAGAATGTCGGGTGTGCGAACTAGCTGGGCATGCGAGGTCGAACGAGGGGAATCTCGTGTCGTAAAGCGTAGTGATATTTGATCGCTCAGCAAGCGAAAGACGGAGTTAAGCCAATATCAAACTAAGGGAATTGAGCTGTTTCGAACGATAAGCGGTAAAAAGAGCATAGGTCGGAAACGAGCTAAAGGATGTAAAGACAAAAGCGAGGGAAAAACAGGGGAAAGGCATGCAGCTTGGCGAAATAAGGGATCAGAGCGCGACTGTCGTTCCTAGTGAAATTCAAGAGAGAATTAAGAAGAGAGAAGTCAAGAGTACAAAAAGGGGACGTCGGAGAAGGCGAGCTGTATTTATGCTGCGGCGCCTTGGGCCGGGGTCATGTGGAGCGGCTCAGCACGACGCCATACCCGATTGGGAGGGACGCCATTCCCGGAGGGTGCAACAGCGCGTCCGCGTTTACAAATAAAAGTATTTTTAAAAATAATATTTGTTGGCAATGGCCATTATGTAGATGAATGGCACTGTATAGAGTATAGAGACTAGGACCATTGACTTATTGTGGGTGCAGCCTACAATGGGAACTAGTTGCTAGGGTTGGGGTGGGTCCCGTACTGCGCACACCTACCTTTGGTAAGCAAAATACTTTTATTTTTTAAACTTATTACTTTTTTTTTATAGTTAACTACGCAGATTAAAAAATATAGTATTGTTTTATTAATATTATAGTAATTAGTTTTATATAGTAGTTAGCAAGTTGTTAAAATTAATTTGTATTAGTTAAAGAAATTTTTAATTAGTTGTTTATACGGTTTATAAGTTGCTTAGCGTTTAAGTGTTTTAAGTTAATATAAATATATGCTATTAGTTAAACAAAAAGCTATTACAATAAACTGTTAGCAAAATGTAATAAGCTGTTTATTTAAAAAGATTATACGCTTAAATTATTTTTTAAGCAAAATGTTTTAAAACTAAATTAATACTTAGTTAATATTAAAAGCTAAAAAAAAAAACTTAGCTTGTTTGCAAAAAGCTGCAAACTAAAGTTAAAAAAGATTTAACTATAAAGTTTTTTAAAAAAAGAATATAAAATTTAATTATGCAATTAAAATGTTTAATTTGTAAAAATAGCATAAAAAAGCTATTGCTGCTTTAAAAGTTAAATATTAACTATAGTTTAACTGCTATAAAAAGCAAATAATAACTTATTTTAAAAAAACTTTTAAAGCGAAAATAGTTATGCTTTTATTAAAAAGCAATAAAACTGCTGCTTTTTTGTTATATTCTTTATTGCAAAAACTGTAAAAGCAGTTAGTTAGCACAAAAAGCGATGCTATAGTTATATATTACAAACTTTTTTTTTTGTTAAAAACGTTTTTTAATTTTAATTATATTATAAAAAGCAATATTTTAAAAAAAGCTTTATATAAAATTAAAAACGTTTTTTTAAGCGTAAAAAAAAGTAAAAAGTTGTTTACTAGTTTTAAGTTAAGCTAAAACAATAATAATAATGCTTGCTAATTTATTAAAAAAAGCATTAATTATAAAAAGTATAAAAAAATTAATTAACTAATTATAATTTTAAAGTTTAGCTTTAAGCTTTTAAACTTATTTAACTTGTTTAATTTTAGTTTTAATAACAATATTAAACGTTAAATTTAAAAAATAAAAAAAAGCTTTATGCTTTTAAAAAAAAGCGCAATAGCAAAAAGCTTAAAAAAGCTTAGCTTATTGCAAAACTTAAATAATAACAATTAAAGTTTTTTTTTAACAAGCAGAACTATTTTTTAAATTTAAAAAACTAGCTAATATATTAACAAAATTTGAACTTATTTTTAAAAGCAATAAGTTATGCTATTAGCTTGCTTATTAACAATTATAGCAAACTTATGTTAGCACAAGCAGTTATTAATATTTGTAAAGCTATACTTTTTAATTTAGTAAAAAGTGTTAGAAAAAGCAGCAAAATGCTGGAGATTTTTAGCACTATGTACAGCATAAGTAGCCAAATTTACTAAAAAAATTTATAAAATGATTTTATTATGTTTATATTTAAATAAATAAGCTTGTTGCGTTAATATAAAGCTAGTAGCAAAAAAATTTTAAGCAATTAAAAGGCTACTTTATTTTTGTTTGCAATTAAAAATAAAGCTATTAGTTAGCATTATTGTTATAATTTAGGTGCATTATTAACTAAACTACTAATTAAAGTGTGTTTTTTTTAATTCTGTTTGCTTATATTATTATAATTTATCCAAGTGTGCTTTGCACACTATTTTTTGCTTTTACAAGCTTTAGTTTTGTATAAGACCTACTATATAAAATATATATTATATTGTATTTAACTTCGAAAGATTTTTTAAACGTAACAATTTTAAAACTTGTACTTAAAAATTATTTATAATATATAATTATTATAGCTTTAAAACAACTAGCTTGCTTTATTTTTTTTTATAAAACTTTTATATATAAGTTATTTATAAAATAGCAACAAAACATTTTTAAGTAATAACAAAAGCTAAAAGCTATTAAATTTTTTTAATATTAATATAATAGAATTAGAAAAAGCTTTTATTTAATTATTTTAACAGCAAAATGCTTAATTAACTATTAAGTTTAACAAACTAAAGAAATAATTAAAGCAAAAAAAGCAGTTTATATTAAATTTGTATAAACTGCGTTTTAAAAAAGCATATAAAACAATTACAAAAAAAAAAAAAAAAAAGGTTTTAAAAACTAAAGAATTAGAAAATTTAAAAAACTTTAACAATTTAAACATTTTTTATTAAACTTTTTATTATACTACTTTTTTTAATTAATAATTTAATTTTAGCTATTATATTAAAAATAACTTTTTTAATTTAAAGCTATTTATATTATTATTTTTATTATTGTTTTTATTTTTTAATTAAAAAAAGCATTTTTAAAGCTAAGTTAAACATAAATTTTATTTGCAACGTTATTAAAACAAGTATAATAATAAGTTTAATAGCAATATAAACTTAAGCAAGCTATTTAAATTTAAATACTTTTTATTTAAAATAAATTTTATTTATAACAAATAAATTAAATAAATTTAAAAGCTAAATTTTATGTTTATTAGTTTAATACGCAAGTTTTAGCGTTATTTTAAACGCATTTTATATATATATAGCAAAATAAACTAAGCTTATAAAAACTAATATTATAGCTTTATTTAAAGCTTAAACAATAAAAACTAATATTAATATAAATATAATTAAAATGCATTTTTTATATAAACTAAACCTTTTATTTGCTAATTAGCTTTTTTAAAAGTTAATATTAGCAGCAAGTTAAAAACAGCTAAGCAGCTACTTAATTAAAATTTTAAAACTTTTAATTATTATTTTATTTAAATCGAAAACTAAAAAAGCAAGCAAACCGATTTTAAAAAAGCTATATTATATTATTAAAAGCTTTTTGTTACGCTTTAAAATAAAATATTTAATTATTTTAACTTATTATTTATTAAAAAAATTAATATAATAAATATAGCTATATAACGTTAAAAAATAATAAAATTAATTAAAAGAAATTAAAACTAAAAAAATTTTAAGTAGTTTAAATTTTAAACTAATTTTAAATTAAATAAAAGTTTTTAATAATACTAATATTTAAATAAAAAAAATTATTATTGCTAAAGCTAAAAACATATTAATATAATTAAAAAGCGTAATAATTATTATATTAATAATAGCTAAAAAAGTTTTAATTAAAATAATATTAGTAATAAGCATAAACGTTGTATTATAAAAAAATTTTTTTTAAATAGCAATAGCTTTTATTTTTTAGTAAAATATGTTTATAATAGTAGCAACTTGTATAAAAATTATAAATTAGCTATAAAAAGTATAAAATGCTTTAATTGTAATTAAATAAAGCATATAAGTTATAATTGCTTACAACTTTAAAAAGTTAAAAAACAAAAAATTTAAAAAATTTGGACTATTTATAATTTAAATAAATATTGTTTTAAAAATAATAATAATAATAATTATATTTAATTTAGGTTTTTATTAAAAAGCTATGCAAATAATAGCTAAAAAAAAAACAAGTAAGCTTAATTTTTAAAAATATTAAATTTAAGTTTAAATAATAGCTTTATATTTTAATTTTGCAACGTTTTTATATTTTTTGCAATGTTTATATTATATTTTTTAAACAACTTTTCATTTAAATTTATGCTAATTTAAATTTATTTGCTAAATATAATTGCGTTAATTATATTTTTGCTTTTTACTATAAATTAAAAAAAGCTTTTTTTTATATTTATTTTTTATAATATGTTGTTAATAGCATTTTTTTTATTTATAATGCTTATTAAGTTTTTTATAAATTAATTAATAGCTGTAAAGTTATTTAAAAATTCTGTTGCGCTTATATTGCTATTAACAAAAATAATAAATTTAAAAGCAGTTTTGTTTTGTTATTTTAGTTAACTTTAAAAAATTAAAGTATTATATTAAATTTGGGCTTTAATTAATAATATTTTAAATTAGTAATAGCTTTTTAATTTGTAAAAGCTTATTATAATTAAAAGTTTTATTAAATAATTATTTAACTGCTTAAACTTATATAGCTTAAAAAAATAAAGTTATTTTTAATTTAGTTAAAACTTAAAAAAGTTTTAGCTAAGTTTTATAACTTAGCCGATTTTTTTAATAATAATAAAGTTAGTTTACTTTTTTATTTTAAATATAATAATTTTGCAATAAATTTGTAAAATAACGCTATAATTTTTTATTATTTTATATATTTTTTAATATAAAATAAGCTAACAGCTTTATAAATTTAGCTTAATAAAATATTAAAAAATAAAAAAATATATAAA
>MU377209.1:0-57646 GCA_022495195.1 Xylaria digitata
TATAATAAAGTAGAGTAAGTACCCCTGCATATAAAGTGGCCTACAGGGTACGCCAAGAAAAGTGCGAAACTTGCTTGTGTGCAAAACTAGCTTGTAGAATGCGTTATATTAAAAACAAAACCTAATTATTATATTTTAAACAGTTAACTTTTTTAATATTATATAACATTATATAAATATAAAACAAAATAATAAAAATTATAAAACTAATTTTAAAAGCAATAACTTTTGCTTTAAATTAGTTATAAATAAAAATTAACTAATTTAAATTAATAAATTAATATTTTAATAAACAGGTTATTAATATATAATATATAAACTAGCAACTTAAAAATTAATTTAGTAATGCGCTTAAAATTAAGCAATATAAGCCTAACAAACTAAACAAGTTTAAAAGATTTTAAAAACACTTTAAAAAGTTTTTTATACAGCAAGATTTTTAGTAAAAAGTGCGTTAAAATAATTTAAACTACAAATAAAAAAGTATATAAAAACAAAAAAAAAACAACTAAAGCGTTAAAACTAAAAATATATTTAAAAATATATATAATAATTTAAAAAAAAAATAGTAAGCTAAACAGCAGCTGCTAAAAATTAAATAAACTAAATTAGCATACAAATATATAGCAAAGTTTTACAAACTAGTATTATAAACTTTATAAAATAATAATAATATTTTAATAGCAATTTTTTGCAAAAGATTAAAAAATTTTAAAAAATATATAGCTAAAGCAATTAAAATTAATAACTAATTATTTAAAAAATAACAATAAAAAAAAAACAAAAATTGAATTTTATAGCTAGCATAAAATAAACTTAAAAAATATAAATAATAATAATAAAAATGTATTTAAAACTTATAAAACTTAAAGCTATAATTATTATAAAGCTTTTAAAAAAAAAATAAAACTAAGTTAAATGTTTTAATTATAAACAAAAAGAGTATTATGCAAAAAAATATAAAATGCTTAAACAATTATAAAACAAAAAATATTTTAACAACAAAAATATTTATAATAAAAATTTAAACAAAATAAATTATTAAATAATAACAACAAATAAAATATATTAAAAAATATAAAATATATTTAAAACTATATTAAAAATGCAAAATATATTTATATATAAAAAAATTAGTATATATATAAAAAGTAAAATGTTTTTGTTAAAAAAATAGCAACAACTATTATATTTATATAAATAAATAAACTATAAAAAAAAAAAAAGCATAAAATAATAACTTTTATTTATAAAACTGCAAGTATTAATAACAACTTTATAAACAACAATTAACTAAAAAAAAAATAATGTTTAACAAAAAAAGATTACAAGTATAAGTAATACAATTATTAAAATAACTTAAAATAGCTTAAAAATGTAATAGCAAAATTAATTTAAAAAAAAATATATATAATATTAAACTATTAAAAATAAACAAATAAAACAAAAACAAGATTTTAAAACTATTTATAAAGTATTATAAAAAAAATTAACAAGCATATAATAGCTAAAATTAGCAAAAATTAAAAAAATTAAAAAATTAAAATTGTTAATAAAAGCAAAAACTAATATTACTAACAATTTAAAAACAATTATACAATTTATAATAATAAGTTATTAATATAACAAAATAATAATGCTAAATAAAAATTAGCTGTTGCTAAAATATAAAATGCATAATAAAATTTTTTAAGCATGCTATATAATATATTAATATTATATTTATATAGTAAACAAAATATAAAACTAATAGTTTTTATAACAAATTAATTAAAACTTAATAAAAAAACTATATAAAGTTAATAAGGTTAAACATTTAATACTTAAATATTAAGATTTAAATAAATATATTATTTTTAAAAAAAATTTAAAACAAACTTAGAAATATATTAGTTATAAAAGAAAATTAAAATTATGTGCTTATAATTAATATTAAATATACGTAATAAAAAAATTAAAAATTTATTAAATTAAATAAAATGCTAAAACTAAAGCTAGTATATAATAACTTATTTTTAAAAAAAAAAAAGTTATTTTTATAAACAAAAAAAAACTTAAAATAGTAAGCAGCAGTATTTTTTAATATAATATTTAAAATGTTGGCTTAAAATAATAAAAATAACAAAAACAAAAGCAAAAACTAACAATAAAAAACTTAAAAAATAAAAAATAATAATAAATAGTTAGCATAAACTAATAACTGTTTTAATTAATTAAAAAGTTTTTGTATATAGCAAATATATATGTTAAAACATAAGTGTTAATAAATATAAATTATTAAAAAAAGCAAATAAAAGTTTTATTTAATATAAAAGCTTTATAAAATTTATTTTTTTATAATTTGTTTAAAAAACAAAAATATTAATAAAGTTTAAAAACAACTTTTATTTATTTATAATAGTTAATTGTTATGAACCAATAGGAAGACGGCCTAAAAGGAAAACCTAGCGCGGTTATAAACCAAATAAAAGGCTGGACCAAAAGACAAGCTATAGCCAATTATAAGCGCAAGGGTTACATAATAGATAGTTAAAATAAGTTTTTATTTATTGCTATCTAAGATAGTTGGAATAAGTTTTTATTTATTGCTATTTAAAATAATTAAAATAAGTTTCTATTTATTGCTATTTAGAATAGTTAGAATAGGTTTTTATTTATTGTTATTTAAAAAATATGTAAAAAAAAGAAATATTATAAAAACGTAAAAAAGTTTTTTTTATAATTAGCATTAGTTTTTTTTTATTTTACTGTTTAATTTAAGCTTATAATTTAATTTTTAAAATATATTATAAAAAAAATAACTTTTTAACAATTATTGATTTTATTTTTGCATAATATTTTTTATGTTATATTTTATTAAGTGTTACTTTTTTTTAATTATATAAACTAAACAATAATTTACGCTTATATATAAACTAACTTATGTAAAAAGCTTATTTATATTAAAAATAGAACCTGTTTATTATATTTTAAACAGTCGACTTTTTTAAGTATTATATAATATTGTATAAAAGTGCAAAACAAAATAGCAGAATTTATAAATCTAATTTTAAAAGCAATAACTTTTGCTTTAAATTAGTTATAAATAAAAATCGACTAACTTGAATTAACAAATTAGCATTTTAATAAACAAATTATTAATATATAACGCGCAAACTAACAATTTAAAAATTAATTCGGCAATATATTTAAAATTAAGCAATACAAACCTAACAAACTAAATAAATTTAAAAGATTTTAAAAACACTTTAAAGGATTTTTGACTTAGGTTAAGGCTTATATAAAGCATTATAAAAAAGATTTTTAAAATAAAAAAGAAAAAGTTTTTTGTACAGCAAAATTTTTAGCAGGAAATGCGCTAAAATAATTTGAACTACAAATAAAAAAATATATAAAAACAAAAAAAAATAATTAAAGCGTTAAAACTAAAAATATGTTTAAAAACATAAATAGATTTGCTAAAGCTTTAATAAATATGTATAAAAATCCGAAAAAAAAACAGCAAGCTAAACAGCAGCTGCTAAAAATTAAATAAACTGGATTAGCATATAAATATGTAGCAAAGTTTTATAAATTGGTATTATAAACTTTATAAAATAATAATAACATTTTAATAGCGATTTTTTGTAAAAGATTAAAAGATTTAATTCAAAATAAACTTTATAAAAATAATTGACTTAAAAATTTCGAAAAGTATATAGCAAAAGCAATTAAGATTAACAATTGATTATTTAAAAAATAATAACAAAAAAAAAGGCAAAAATCAAATTTTACAGCTAATACAAAATAAATTTAAAAAATATAAACAATAGCAACAAAAACATATTTAGAACTAATAGAACTTAAGGCTGTAATTATTACAAAGCTTTTAAAAAAAAAACAAAAACAAGTTAAATGTTTTAATTATAAACAAAAAGAACATTATATAAAGAAATATAAGAAACTTAAGCGCTTGCAAAATAAAGAATACTTTAAGCTAACGCAAATATTAATAATAAGAATTTAAACAAAATAAACTATTAAGCAATAATAATAAACAAAATATGTTAAAAAATGTAAAACATATTTAAAACTATATTAAAAATGCAAAGTATACTTATATATAAAAAGATTTGTATACATATAAAACGTAGGATGTTTTTGTTAAAAAAATATTAACAACTGCTATATTTATACAAATAAATGGATTATAAAAAAAAAAAAAGCATAAAATTATAACTTTTATTTATAAAACTGCAAATATTAATAACAACTTTATAAATAACAATTAGCTAAAAGGTAAATAATGCTTAGCAAAAGAAAATTATAAATATAAGTAGTATAATTATTAAAATGACTTAGAATAGCTTAAAAATGCTGTAGCAAAATTAATCCAACAAAAAAACACGCAATATTAAACTATTAAAAATAATTAAATAGAACAAAAACAAGATCTTAGAACTACTTATAAAATATTATAAAAAGAACTAATGGGCATATAATAGCTAAAATTAATAAGAATTTAAGAAATAAAAGAATTAAAATTGTTAATAAAAGTAAAAACCAACATTATTAACAACTTAAAAATAATTATATAATTTATAACAATAAGTTATTAATATAATAAAACGATAATGCTAGATAAAAATTAGCTGTTATTAAAACATAAAATGTATTATAAGATTTTTTAAACATGCTATATAATATATCGATATTATATTTATATAGTAAACAAAATATAAAACTAATAGTTTTTACAATAAATTAATAAGAACTTAATAAAAAGATTATACAAAATTAACAAAGTTAAACATTTGTTATTTAAACATTAAGATTTAAATAGTTATACTATTTTTAAAAAGGATTTAAAACAAATTTAAAAATGTATTAGTTATAAAGAAAAATTAAGATTATGTACTTATAACTAATGTTAGGTATGTGCAATAAAGAAATTAGAAATCTACTGAATTAAGCAAAAGGCCAAGGCCGAAGCCAGTATATAACAATTTATTTTTAAGAAAAAGAAGTTATTTTTATAAACAAAAGAAAACTTAAAATAGAAAGCAGCGGTATTTTTTAATATAATATTTAAAATGTTGGCCTAAAATAATAAAAATAATAGAAACAAAGGCAAAAACCAACAATAAGAAGCCTAAAAAACAAAAAACAATAACAAGCAG
Source organism: Xylaria digitata (assembly GCA_022495195.1). Taxonomy (NCBI): domain Eukaryota; kingdom Fungi; phylum Ascomycota; class Sordariomycetes; order Xylariales; family Xylariaceae; genus Xylaria; species Xylaria digitata. The sequence continues at coordinate 5,160 of MU377209.1, forward strand.
TTAGTATAAACTAATAGCTGTTTTAATTAATTAAAAGGTTTTTGTATGCAGCAAACATATATGTAAAAGCATAAATATTAATAAACATAAGTTATTAAAAAAAGCAAATAAAGGTTTTATTTAATATAAAAGCTTTATAAAATTTTATTTTTTTACAATTTGTTTAAAAAACAAAAATACTAACAAAGTTTAAAAACAACTTTTATTTATTTATAATAATTAATAAAAGTTTTAATATTTATAACAGTAGCATAATTAAATAAAAAACTGCAAAATTTTTTTTTAATATTTATAGTTATAAAAAAAAGCTTACGCTTAACATTATTAATACGCACAGTTTTAATACAATTTTAAAAATATCTTAGTTAAAGAAAAGCAATCCTAAAATAAATTAAAGCATTAGCCAGCTTTAATAAAATATGCTAAAAAGAAATTTAGCTTTTAATAAGCTGAAAAAAGCGTTAAGCAAATTTAAAAAAAGCATAATAATATATTTAAAGGTTAAAAAACTAAAAGCAAAACAAAAGAATAACATACTAAAAAAATACGTAGAGTTTATTAACCTGTTTAAGCAATTAAAAAAAACAAAATTACTAAAATATAACAAATAAAATTATTATATACTTTTAAAAAAAAAACAACATTTAAAACATTTTCCAATATATAAAATAAGCTAGAATTAATTAAAAAAGCTAAACTAATACTTAAAAAAAAATTTAAAAAAAGAATTTATTTAACTGTTACAATTTTTAGCAAAATATTTGATTTTATAAATACTAAAAAAAATAAAAAAAAACAGAAAACTAAAATAAAAATTAGTAATTAATTATTACTACAGAAACTTTATAACGCAAAAATTTGCAAAACTAATACTACAGATTAACAATTTAAAAAATTAACTTTATAAAACAAAATAGTTTACAATGTTAAATTTGTTAAACGTTTATTATTAAATACAAATAGCTAAAGAAAACAAATAAAAAACAGCATTTAAAACACTTTATAAATTATATAAATATTAAATAATGCTATTTAAGCTTACTAATATATTAGCAAGTTTTTAAAAAATAATTATAAATGTGTTATAAAACTATTTAAATTAAATTGTAATAGTTTATTTAAACAACATTTTAATTTGTTTAAAAACTTTAAAAAAATATAAAAAACATATAAAAAAGATATTTAAAGCATTATAAAATGCTAAACTAAAAGTTTATTTAAATAAAAGCAAGTTTTATACGCAAAAAATAAACTTTTTAAAATTTATTATAACTTTAAACAAAATAAAAATTTAAAAATTTAAAATTAAAGCAATAAAAAAATAGCCTATATTAAACAGCATTAAAAACATAAAATTGTTTATAAAATTTATTAACTAACATTATTTATAAGTTAGTAACGTATTATAAGTTAGTAACGCATTTTTCAGCACTTTTTATACGCTAACTTAAATAACTTAACTACAATATATACAAATTAATTAAATTAATTATAATCTTTTTTATTAAATATTTTTACTTTTATTTAACAAGTTTGCGCATTATGTTTAAGCTTATTACAAATGCTACAGCGTTGTTAACCCGTTTATACTTTTTTTGTTAAACAATTATTTTTAGCTTTATTACCCGATTTAATTATTTTATTGTTTTTAAATTTTTATAAAACTTGGGCGTTAGCTATAATAAAAAGTTCTTTATTTTATAGTTGTTTGTTTTTAGTTTTGCAACGCTTGCTTAAAATATAGTTAGTTTTGCAAAGCTTTTCGTTTTTTTGCTGCAAAAAAGCATTTTTATGCATTAACTTTTATATAACTTTTATAATTAAGTTAATAAAATTTAAAATTTTAATTAGCAAGCTTAAAAAATAATTTTTAACCTTAGTTTTAATAAAAGTTAATTACTGTTTAGTTTTTAATGTAATAGTAAGCGTTTTTAAAATCTAAAATTAAAATAATAGTTTGGAATTTAAAAAAAATGTTTTATTTGTTTTTTAAATATTTAACGCAAATATAACTTTATTTGCATTTAAAAATATAATTTTAGCTGCTTTAAAACTTAATTAAATATTTTATTTAGTAAATGCATATATAAATATATGCGCAAAGCTTACAAAAAAGTTCTGCTTTTTAATATAAATTTAATAGCGCCGCATTAAACCTTTAATATGTTTATTATAACGCCGTTTTAAAACACTAAAAAAAATTAAATCGAAAAGCTAAAGCTTATATAACAAATAAGCAAGCATATAAAGCATAATAATGTTGTTAAACTAATAATAGCTTTTATAACTATTTAAAATTAAAAAGCAATAACTATTTTTAAATTAGCTTTAAATATAATTATTAAAATGTTTTGCTTAGCTAACGCTTATATTATTATTAGTTTAGCTGTTATTTAAAAAGTTTACAACCTAGTTTAGCAATAAAATAGTATTGCAATACTAAAACGTAAAATAAACTTTGCTTAAAAAAATAATATACAGCAGTATCGTCTAACCTTAAAAATTAATAGCTTAGTTTATAATAATTTATTTTTTACTTTTAAGCTTAGCTTATTAAAAACGTTTACGTTTTTTAAAGCTTATAACAATTATTTTAATAGTTATTTTGCTTATTAAAAACTTTGTTTTATTAAAGTTGTAAATATTTTTAACTTATATACTGTATTTGTCGATTATACGTTTTATAAAGCTAAACTATTTGCAATAACTTGCAAAATTTTTATTAAAAGCTTGCTAATAATCGATTTAGCAGTTATAACGCGTTTAAAAATTAAGTTGTTGTTATATAAAGTTTAAAGCCTAATTAACGTTAACTTTTAATGCGTTACGTTCGCGTTAAAAAATATTAGCTATTTTTTAAACATAACGAAACTAAAGCAAAAACGCTTGCGCATTTAGCTCAAAAATATGTTTAGCAATAATTTCTTTTTTAAACATTGTTAAATTTTGCTTTATAACGTTTATAACGTAGTAAAACGCGTTGCTATTAATTTTTTGCTTTAATATATAGTTAAAAACGTTATAAATACAAACAAGCTTGCAAAAAAAAAGTTTAAAGTCGCGTTTTTTAGCTTAAATCGCTAGCTGCAAATCAGCTTTTTTAAATTTTTAAACTATTATATTATTATAAAATAATATATAAATAAAGTAGAAAAATAAGAAATTAGTAAAAAGTGCATTATTAACTTGTAATGCGTTACTAACTTATAAATAACATTATATATAACCTTTAGTTATAAAATTTAAAAAATATGTAGCACTATTTATAAACCTTACAAAAAAAAATGCAGTATTTAAATAAAAAGCAAAAAAGTAAAAAGTGTTCAAACAAATTAAAAAAGCAATTTTTATAAAACTAATAATATAATTATTAAATTTAAATAAAAAATTTAAAGTTAAAGTTAACGCATGCAATATAGTAATAAGCAAACAACTAAAATAACAAAATAAAAACAAAAAGCTATATTTAGTAGCGTTTTTTTTAAAGAAATTCTTAAAACTAGCAATAAACTATTAAATACTAAATAAAAAGTTTATAGCTATAGTTCAAGCTTTTAAAAAATAAAAACATTATTTAAGTAAAACTTTAATATTAATTAAAGTTTTTTTAAATTATAAAAACCTAATTTTGTTTATAATAACTAAGGTTTTAAATAAATAACAAGTTGAATAAGCAGAATTTTTGTTGCAATTTAATTTTAAAATTATTTATATTAAAAGCAAAAAAAATCGAAAAGCGGATATTTTAAGCCGAAAAAACGAATATAAAACAAAAAAACTAAAAAAAAGTTAAATACTATTTTAAAAAAGATTTAAAAAAACTTTTGTTTTAATATTAGCATACATAAAGCAGTTGCTTAATAATTAATAAATAAAACGGATTAAAAAAGCAGTACTGCATTTAGCACTTAATGCAATACTAAGCCTAATTAACAAAGATAAATAGCTTAAGTATAAAACAAAAATAGCAATACTTAATAATTTACAAAAAGAATTTGCTTAGCATTTTTATAAAACATTATTATATAAATATTAAAGATTTTATAAGATTTATAAAAGATTTAAACGCAACTTTATAATGCAAAACCAGAATTAAATTTTTAAAATAGTATATAAAAAGTGTAACTTTTATAAAAAAGCAAAAGCAGCAAAACATAAGCCTTATAAATTATTGTAGCTAATTAAAATATTTAACAAAGCATAAAAGATTATATTATTTGATTTTATTATTAAGCTATTAAAATTAAAAAAATTAATAATAAAAGTTAAATATAATTTAATTCTAGTTATTGTAAACAAACTTATAAAGTATAAGCATTTTATACCATATAAGGAATTAAATACGGCGAAAGAACTTGTGTATACAATAATACAATATATTTTTAATAAACATAGCATTTTAAAAAAAGCTATTATAAATAAAGGCATTATAATAGCTTTTAAATATTAGCAATTATTAATAAAGGCTTTAAAAATTAAGCATTAGCTATTTATAGCTTATTATTTATAAACAAATAAACAAACCAAAAGATTAAATTAAACGTTAAAACAATATTTAAAATATTATTTTAATAAGCAATAAAATAACTAGGTTAAATTGTTATTTTTAGCAAAATTTGCATATAACAGCTTAAGCAACAAAAATATAAAGATGTTACTATTTAAAGCAAACTATAAATTTAACCTAGAAAACAATTAAACATAGATTTTAAAAGCGACGGCGCTAATAATAAAAAAACAAATAAACAAGCTTATTAAAATGCAACAAAGATTTAAAAATAATTTGTTATTTATTTAGCAACATATAAAGGCATATTATAATAAATTAAAGTTGTTAAAGCTAACTTTAAAAAAAAAAAATAAAGTATATTTTTTAAAAAGAAATATTAGAATTAAACAACTTAGTAACAAACTAAACTTTAAACAAATTAAACTGTTTAAAATTAAAAAAATTATTTTAAAAACTAATTATTAACTATTATTATTTTACAAAATAAAAATACACCTAATTTTTTATATCTTATTATTAAAAAAAATATTAAATAACGCTACGTTAAAAACGTTTATTAAAATAAAAGAAGATTAAGCAGAATATAAAATAAAAAAAATATTAGATTTATGTTAAAAAAAACATACTATAAAATATTTAGTTAAATAAATAAGATATTTATATGCAAAAAACATTTAAAAACTTAAAAAGCATTTGTAACATGCGATATAAACAGTTATAACGTTTTATTAATAGCATTTTAATTAACCAAAGCTAAAAAAGCAAAATCGATTTCTTAAACAAAAAAAAAGTTAAATATATTTTAGTTAAAAGTAAACAAAGCAACTATAAAAGCAGTAGTTTTATTAATTTAACAACTTTTTTTTTTATGCTTGCGCTTTTTAAAAGATTTAAACTTTTTTAAATCTATAATACTATAAGCTATAGCTTTTATTATTTTATTATACTACATTTTCTTTTGTTTATAAAAGCAACGCACATAAGCAAGTGCTAATTTAGCAGCTTTTTTAAAAATTTTTAGTTTTTTTTTTAACAACTTGTATTGTGCAGCAATTTTATTAAGTTGTTTAGCGGATAAACTTTTAGCGTTATATTAAAAACAAATATTATAAATACAAGCAAAATAACAACTTAACTTAGATTTAATAAACAAGCACTTAAATCTACGTTGTTAGCAATAAAAGCATAAAAAAAACATAATAATTAAAGCATAAAAAATAACAGCAAAAAAAAAGAAATTACGCTTTGCAAGTTTTTTGTTAAACAATAGTTTTTTGCAACGTTTTTTTACACAATTAGCTATAGTAAAAAATAAGGCAAAAAAAAAGAAATTATGCAAAAAGTATAAACATTTATTATTTATTATTAAAAACAATAATTTTAAAAAAAAAAGAATAATGTTACAAACTAATAAAAAGACGGCCTAAAAGGAAGATTTAGCGCAGTTATAAACCAAATAAAGGGCTAAACTAAAAAACAAGCTACAGCTAATTATAAGTGCAAAGGTTACGTAATAGATAGTTAAAATAAGTTTTTATTTATTGTTATTTAAAATAGTTAAAATAAGTTTCTATTTATTGCTATTTAGAATAGTTAAAATAGGTTTTTATTTATTGCTATTTAAAAAATATATAAAAAAAAGAAATATTATAAAAACGTAAAAAAGTTTTTTTTATAACTAGCATTAGTTTTTTTTTATTTTACTGTTTAATTTAAGCTTATAGTTTAGTTTTTAAAATATATTATAAAAAAGATAACTTTTTAACAATTACTAATCTTACTTTTGCATAATATTTTCTGTGTTATATTTTACTAAGTGTTACTTTTTTTTAGTTATACGGATTAAACAACGATTCACGCTTGTATGTAAACTAACCTATGTAAAAAGCTTACTTGTACTAGAAATAAAACCCGTTCGTTACATATTGTTAGCAATAAAAGCATAAAAAAGATATAGTAATTAAAGCATAAAAAATAACAGTAAAAAAAAAAGAATTATGTTTTATAAGTTTTTTATTAAACAATAGTTTTTTATAACGTTTTTTTATATAATTAGCTATAATAAAAAATAAAGTAAAAAAAAAAAATTATGTAAAAGGTATAAATATTTATTATTTGTTATTAAAAATAATGATTTTAAAAAAAAAAGAATAGTATTATAAATTAATAAAAAGACGGCTTAAAAAAAAGATTTAGCGCAGTTAAAAACTAAATAAAAAGCTGAATTAAAAAACAAGCTATAACTAATTATAAACGCAAAAGTTATATAATAAATAATTAAAATAAGTTTTTATTTATTGCTATTTAAAATAGTTAAAATAAGTTTTTATTTATTGCTATTTAAAATAGTTAAAATAAGTTTTTATTTATTGTTATTTAAAAAATATATAAAAAAAGAAAATATTATAAGATTATAAAAAATTCTTTTTATAATTAGCATTAGGTTTTTTTTATTTTACTGTTTAATTTAAGCTTATAGTGTAGTTTTTAGAATTAGCTATAAAGAAGTTAACCTTTTAACGATTACTTATTATATTTGCATAATATTTTTTGTGCTACTTTTTACCGAGTGTTACCCCTTTTTTAGTTATACAGACTAAGCGACAACTTATACCAGTATGTAAGCCAACCTATGTGGAAGACTTATATGTACTAGGAATAAGACCCGATTGTTATAAATATAAGCTGCATATTTTTTTTTTCGTATAATAATGCCATTGTTAGTTGTTAGAATATTAAAAAAAGAAAAATATATATATAAAAGTATAAAAAAGTGCGCAGAATGCCTGTGTATGCAAGATGCCTGTATTATACGTTAGCAAATTAGATTTTAAATAGTTTAAATTAATTATATATATTATTATTAAATTATTTTTAAATGCGTATACAAAAGTTTAAAAAAGTGGCCAATTTAATTAAATAACCAATCCAAATAAAAAATATGTTAGGTTATTATTAAAAAGTTAACTTTTTTATAATTAATTTTAAAAACTTAATTATAAACTTAAATTAAATAATAAAATAAAAAAAAACTAATGCTAAATATAAAAAAAACTTTTTATATTTTTTATAATATTTTTTTTTTATACATTTTTTAAATACTTTAAATAAAAACTTATTTTACTTATTTATTATATAACTTTTAGCGCTTATAATCAGTTATAACTTGTTTTTTAGTCCAGTTTTTTATTTAGTTTATAACTGCGCTAAGTTTTCTTTTTAAGCTGTTTTTTTATTAATTTATAACACAATTTTTTTTTTTTTACTTTATTTTTTATTATAACCAATTGTGTAAAAAAATACTGCAAAAAACTATTGTTTAATAAAAAATTTATAAAGCGCAATTTTTTATTTTTTTTGTTATTATATTTTTTTTGTGCTTTTATTGTTAATAATATTGTCACAGGTTGATAATTCACAAAAAGCTAGGCTTTACAATAGAAGTACACTATTTGTATTAAATCTACGTATACAAAAGGAAAAAGAACACTAGGAGAAATATGTGTGGGCCACACACACTAGTATGTGTATGGTGCGGCTAAGATCCGGTTGTAGGGCTATGCTGCAGGCAGCACAGCCACTTAGCCATCACTAATATAAATTTAAGTACTTTTTTACTAAATTTAAATTTAATTGCTATTTTATTTATATTTATAATATTTGTTTTTAATATAACGTTAAAAGTTTATTAGCTAAACAATTTAACAAAATTATTATATAATATCACAATTATATAAAATGCTTTACAACATTATATTAATACTATAAACTAAAATTCTAAGCTAAAAAAAAGAAAAAAAAAAGAACAGCAAAGCTTGCAATCTTTTAAAATTAAATATAATATAATTACTACTTTATAAGTTATAGTTTATACGTTTTTTATTAATATAACAATTTAGTAATAATTTATACATTATATTTTTTTATTAAAATAAAAATATAAATCTTTAATTTATATTAATACTAGGTATAGCGTTTAATTATTATAACTTTGTTTAACTTTTTAACTATATTATTATTTAAGTAATTTTTTACATATTTATTTATAGCAGCTGCATATATTTATTTTTTTAATTTAACTAATAGCTTTAAAGCTTTAAAGTATAGCTTATAAAATTATTTAAGTGCAGCAAATACATTTTTAAAGTTTTTTATTAAATATTATATATTGTTAAAATTATATTTTTGCTAAAAGATTTAATATTGCAATATATAATATTTTTTGTACAAGCATAATTTTTTTATTTTGTTTACTTTATATTTAAATTTTTTATTAATATTTTTAAGTTTTAAAAACGTTTAAATTTATTATAATAATAAATTATTATTTGCTTTTTATAATTAGTTAATATAAAATAAGTTTAAAACGTAGTTATAACTTTATTTTTTTAAAATTTTAAATAATTTTATAAATTATAAGTCCAGCTAAATAATTAATACTTATATAAAAAACTTTTTTTTTTTAAAAAATATTTTGTTTTTTATTTTAAAGTTAAATAGTTTACGCTTTTTATTAGCTTATAATTTTTATTGTTTTTAAGCTGCTTTTGCTAATATATATATTATTTCTTAAACTTTTTATATTTATTTTATTAGTTTTAGTGCTAGCTTTTATAGCAGCGTACTAATTTTTTTGTTTAAAAGTTTTATTAATAATAAATGCTATAATAAATTATAAACAAAATTTAATACTAATAAATAAAAGCTTTAATTATTTTAATATTTATTAATATAAAATTATAATTATTAATTAAATTTTTAATTAATAAACTTAATTGCTTTTTATATTTAAAAATAATAAGTGTTATTATTATAATATTTTATTTTAATTAACTTATTAATCTTTTTTATAAAATTTAATATAAAAAGCTTTATATTATTTAATAGCTAACAGTTTAGTATGCTAAAAAATTAATATAAAAAACAATAATATTATACTGTTATTATTTTTGCTGTATTAAATTTTTTATTTAAAAATATAGCTAGCAAACAGCTAAACTTGTTTATAAAAGCTTAAACATAATTATAATTTTAACAATTTTTTAACATATTTTTTTTGTTTATTATTACTTGTTTTTATACTGCTTATAATATTAATATTAAATATAATAACTTAAATGTTTTATTTTAAAATATTTTGTTTTTTTAACAGTTATAATAGTTGCGCATATATTTTTTAATATTTTATTTTAAATAAAGCTAATAAAAATCCTGCTTAATTGCCTTAATTAATTTATTTTAGTTTAAATAAACAGTAATTTTAAAATAATATAACTTTTTAATTAAAGCTATTTATAAAAAAATAATATTATTTAAAATAGTTTTAAGTATTTATAACTAATAATTTTTATAGCTTAACTTTTAAACTTTGTTTTTTTTTTTAATTAGTTTTACTAGTTTAGCTTTTTTAAATGCTACTTTATTGTTTTTTTATAGCAATTATTAATTTTTTTATAACTTAAAATTTAATTATAATTAAAATGCGTTTTTTAGCTTTTTATACTTTTATTATAAATAACTTAGCTATTTTTTTAAATAAAACATTAATTACTATATTTTTTTTTTTAAGTTTATATTAAAAAATAATATTAAAGTTTGCTAAAAAGTTGGCCTATTAAATTTAGCGTATTAAAAGCATACGTTTAATTAAAAAGTATAAAAAAGTTTAATAATTAATAACAATAAAAATTTTTTATTTTAAAAGTTTTAAATAATAATGCTTTAAAGTTTATATTATAGTTAACATTTTTTTGTTTTATATAAAGTAAGCTTTTTTTAATATAGTTATTATTTTTAAAAAATATTTTATAAGCTTTTATTTTTTGTTTTTTTATTGCTGCTAAATAACTTGGCTAATAACATTTTTTAATATGTTAGTTTTTATTTAAATAAGTTGTTTTAAGCAAAAAAATGTTAATACTAATGTTTAACATATTAATTGCTTTATAGCTTTAAAAACGTTTTTTTTAAATAATTAGTTTAATAATTTTATAATATTGCTAGCATAATAAATAAACATATAAATAAAGTTATATAGTTTTAAAAAAAACTGAACTGCTTTAATTTTGTTAAGGTTTTTAAACTTTTAATTTATAATAACTTTAATTTTTGCTAAATCGATTTAAATACTAACTTTAACTTTTATAATAATGCTTAAATAATTTATTATAATAACATTAAATTAAAATTTTTTAATACTTTTTTATAATTAGATTTTATATAAATAATAAATAACTTTTTTATATTGTTTTTAATGCTTTTTTTTTAGTTTTAAATATATTAATATATTATTAATATACGTATTAATAAATTTATTTAACAATTTTTATAATTAAATATTAATAAAAAATTGCTATTAAGCTAAGCTTATTTTAAAGCTAAAAAAAAAAACTTTTTATTAAATATAAAAAGCTATAAAATATTAAAAATTAATAAATATATATAACTAATAAAAAGTTTTAATAATATTAAATTTAAAATATTGTTTTATATTTTAATAATTATAAATAATACTGTTTAAATTTAAAGTTAAAACTATTTTGTTTTTTAAATATTAGTTTTGCTAGCAGTAATTAATATAAAACTTTTGCTTTTATAAATGCGGCTTAAAAGCAAATAAAACTAGCGCTATATTTATTTTTAGCAATTAGTTTATTATTTTTTTTTTAAAAGCAAATATTAAATTAAAGTTTAATATTTTAAAAGCTTACTATTTTATACTTTTTTATTAAGTTTAAAAACTATATTGTGTTTTAATTATAATAAAAACAAAATGTTTGCTTTTTTTTTTGAAAAAAAAACTTTTTAAATATACTAATAGTTTTAAAAAAAAACGTTAAACTAAAGCTACATACTTAAAATCCTTGTTTGCAAAAAACAGTATACGCTTTTTATTATGCGTTTTTTAAAGCTTAACCGCTTTTATATTTATAGTTTTTTTGTTTTTAAATAATTTTATAAACTTAATAAATATTAGTTTAATTAGCATTTTTAGCGCTAGCTTAATTTATTGTTAACAGTTTAAATTATTTTTAATTTGCTTTATAATTTTTTAAATTATAGCTTAGTTTTTTATTTTTTTTTGCGCTTATTATAGCAGCAGCTAACTTTTTTTTTTTTTTTTTTTAAAATATATAATATTTTTTTTTAAAGCTTAATTTTGCTAGTTTGCGTTTTATTAAACGTTAAAATTAATTTAACGTTTAGTTTTACTTAATAATTAAATTTAAATAGCTAAAAAATACTTTGTTAATACAAGTTAATTTTTAAGCTATATTAAGCGTTGCTTTTTACAATTTAAAAAAAAGTTATGTTTAACAAGCTAATTTATGCTAATTATAACTTTATAACTTGTATTTATTATTTAAAACACTTAGTTTTTAAAATAGCTACTAAATACTTTTTTATTAAGCTTGCAATTTTTTTGCAATAGTTAAACAAAAATATTAGTTAGTTTAAATAAATTATTTGTACGTTAAATTATTATTTAATTTATTTAGCTATTTTTTTGCTTACTAATAAATTTGTTTATGCTTTAATATTATATAGCATAATAGTTTTTATTTTATAGTTATTTATTTATAGTTATATTTTTTAATTAAATAGTATTAACTTTTTTTAACTAATTAAACTTTGTTTATATTTGCTTGTTTTTTTAAAACAGTTAGCTATTTTATATTTTAATTTGCTATATTTAAAACATATATTATTATTTTAATAAATATTTTTTTTTTTATTAATTAATGCTTGTTTAAATTAGCTAGCTGTTTTAATAAAATTAAGTTTGTTAAAAGCTTATTGCAAAGTTTTTGCAGCTAAATTGCTAGCTTTAGCTTTAGCTTTATAGTTAGCGCTAATTTTTTAGCGTTATTAAAAAAGCATGTTTATAATTAAATATAGCTTTAGCTACTTTGTTATAAAAACGTTTATAAGTTATATTTAAATTAATATTAGCTTTAAAAATTTTATTGTTTAAATTTATATTAATATAGCTTTAAAAATTTTAAAACTATTTATTTTTAAACAGCTTAAATTTTTAAGCAAAGCTGTTAAACTAAAAAATAAATTAATAAATGTTGCTATTTTTATTAAGCTTAAAACAAAAAATCTTTAGTTTTTTATAAGCTAAAGCGGCTTAATTTAAGTTATAATAAACTGTTTTTAAAATCTAAATTAATTTAGCAAATTTATTAAATAAACGTTTAATAAAATAAAATTAAGTTTTAATAAATCTTTTAGCGTTTTTTTTTAATAAAAACATTATATAACATATATAGCTTTGCTTAATATAAAAAATAATAAAATTTTTTTTAATTTATTAGCTAGTTTTTTAAGCTAATTATTAAAAAAGTTTTTGTTATTTGCAAACTTATTTAAGTTTGCTTTTTAAGTTTTCGCTTTTTTTTTATAGTTTTTATTAGCTGCGTTAATTAAATAGCTAATAAGTTTAAACATTTTTTATATAGCTATATTTACAAGTTTAAAGTTAATGCTGCTAAAAGCGCTACTTTTAATACTTTTGCACTATTGTTTATTTAGTAAAAGCATATTAGCTTAATATTAAATTTAAGCTTACAACTATTTAATTAGCTAATAAAAACATTAAATTTTGTTTTAATTGTTTTTAGCTATAGTTTTTAGCATAAATATTATTTGTTTTTTTTTAAGTTTAAAAACATTTAAAAAATCTTTTTTTTTTTGTTTTTTTTTTTTAATTAATTAAATCGGTATATTAATAGTTAAGTTTTTTAATAATATACTTTTTAATGTTATATATAATTACAATTTTATAAATCTTTTTAAGTTTGTAATAAGCATTAAAAAAGTTTTTTAAAATAATATATAGTTATATTAAATAGTTGCACTTGTTTTTAGTAGTTGCGTACTAATTAAAAAAAAAAAGTAATGTTTTTATATTTTGTTTATTATAGCAAAAAATAAAGTTTTATATTTAGTAAACGCTTAATAGCAAAAATAAAAAAGCTTAAAATAGTATTATAATTATATAAAATGTTTTACAATATTATATTAATATTATAAACTAAGATTTTAAGCTAAAAAAAAAAAAGAAAAAAAGGATAGCAAAGCTTGCAATTTTTTAAAATTAAATATAATATAATTACTACTTTGTAAGTTGTGGTTTATACGTTTTTTATTGATATAACAGTTTGGTAGTGGTCCATGCGTTATATGTTATATATAATATAAAAAGTTAAAAAAAAAAATTAAGTATTTTTAAAAAAGCTGCTAAATTAGCGCTTGTTTATATATTTTGCTTTTATAAACAAAAAAAAAGTAATATAATAAAATAATAAAAGCTATAATTTATAATATTATAAAGTTAAAAAAGTTTAAGTTTTTTAAAAAATAAAAGCGTAAAAAAAAACTGTTTAGCTAATAAAACTTTTATTTTTATAACTGCTTTATTTATTTTTAACTAAAACGTTTTTAATTTTTTTTTGTTTAAAAATTAATTTTGCTTTTTTAGTTTTTAAATGTTTTTTATATATAAATATTTTTTTTATTTTATATTTTGTTTAGTTTTTTTTTATTTTAATAAACATATTTAATATAACATTATTTAATATTTTTTTTAATAACAAAATATAAAAATTAAATATATTTTTATTTTATAAAATAATAATATTTAATAATTAGTTTTTAAAATAACTTTTTTGATTTTAAATAGTTTAATTTGTTTAAAGTTTAGTTTATTGCTAAATTATTTAGTTTTAATATTTTTTTTTGTTAAAGTTAGCTTTAACAATTTTAATTTATTATAGTATGCTTTTATATATTATTAAATAAATATTAAATTGTTTTTTTAATTAAATTTATAATTTGTTTTAAATAGTAATATTTTTATATTTTTATTATTTAAGCTATTATATATAAATTTTGTTATAAATAATATTATAAATATTATTTTAACGTTTAGTTTAATTTTTTAGTTTATTTATTTGTTTATAAATAATAAGCTATAAATAATTATTAATATTTAAAAGTTATAATAATGTTTTTATTTATAATAGCTTTTTTTAAAATGTTATATTTATTAAAAACACATTATAATATTATATATATAACTTTTTTTATTATACTTAATTTTTTATGTAGTATAAAATATTTATATTTTATAAGTTTGTTTATAATAATTAAAATTAAATTATATTTAATTTTAACAGTTTAATAAGCTGCAATAGTTTATAAAGCTTATATTTTACTGCTTTTGCTTTTTTATATAAATTATATTTTTTATATATTGTTTTAAACATTTAATTTTGTTTTTATATTATAAAATTTTAATGTATATATAATGATATTTTATAAAAATAGTAAACAAATTTTTTTTTATAAATTAATAAATATTATTATTTTTGTTTTATATTTTAGCTATATATTTTTATTAATTAAGCTTAATATAACGTTTAATATTAAATATAATGCTGTTTTTTTTTTTAATTTTTTTTTGTTTATTAATTATTAAACAACTGCTTTATATATACTAATATTAAAATAAAAGTTTTTTTAATTTTTTTTTAAAATAATACTTAATTTTTTTTTAGTTAGTTTGTTTTATATTTATTTTTTTTAGCTTAAAATGTTTGTTTTTAATTTTTTTTTTTGTTTTTAATATATATAATTTTAAAATTAAATTATAATAAAAATTTTGTTTATTTAATTTATTATTTATTTAAAACTTTAATTATTATAAATAAAGTTAAATTTTTATTGTTTAAATAAACTTTAACTAATATTAAAGTTTTACTTAAATAATGTTTTTATTTTTTAAATATTTAAATTATAGTTATAATATAATTAATAATTAAACATTATAAACAAATAAACGTTACATTAAATTAAACTAGTATAATTATTATTATAATAATTTAATTATAACGCTTAAAATTAATTTTGTTTATTTAAAATTATTTTTTTAAACGTATTTATATTAATTTTATAAATACATATATTATAATTAATATTATTATATTGTTTATAGGGCTATTGTTTTGTTTAAACATTTTTAATAACAATATAATTTTTGTTTGTTTTTTTTAATACTAGCTTTTGCTTTTTTTTTAAGCTATAAAATTTTAATTTTTTTTATAAAATAAGTAACTTTTTTTAACAAACATATATTTTTTTTGTTTTATAACGTTTATTTAAAATATAATTAGCTTTATAAAAGTTTTAAACTTTTGTTTAAAATAATATAGCTTAATATATTAATTTTTTTAGCATTTTTTATAAACTAATTAATTAAATAATAAATTAAAAACAATAAGCTATTTTAATAATAAAAATTTTAATTTTTAATATATTTAGTTTATAATATTGTTTTAATTAAGTTATTAAATGTTTTTAAAACTTATAATAACGTATAACACAGGCGTTTTGCACACTTTTTTATACTTTTATATATATATTTTTCTTTTTTTAATATTTTAACAACTAATAATGGCATTATTGTACAAAAAAAAAAATATGCAGCTTGTATTACAAGCTATAAAACGCAATAAAAAATTATTTTTTTAATATGCTGCAAAAATTTATAATGTTTTTTGTACAACTTTTTGTACGCGTAATACTAAAATTTTTTCGAAGCAAAAAACGCGTTTAAAAACGTATAAATTATTAAAATTTAAAAAGCAATTAATCGTACAATATATACTTAACTTAAATACGCAAGCATTTTTGTTTAAGTTATATAATGTTAAAAATATAATAAACTAATTGCTATACAATTATAACGCGCTATTTATTAAAGTTAACTAGGCTTTAACTTTTATACAACAAAAACTTAAGCTTTATATATGTTTTAATTGCTAAATTAATTACTAGCAAGTTTTTTGCAAAAATTTTAACGCATATTAAACGTGGTTTACTTTTATATAAAACATAATTGCAATTAAAAGCATTTTAAAGAAAATATTTATAACTTTAATAAAACAGGCTTTGCAATAAGCAAAATGTTGTTTAAAATAGTTATAACTTTGTTTAAACGTTATAAACAATTAAAAGTTATATAACAAAATAATTAAAAATAGTTAATTGTTATTTAAACTATTTTTTTATATAACTATTTTATACTGTTTTATATTATTTTAACTAAGCTTACTTATTTTTTTTTTAATATAAAAATAGCAGTTTATTACGTTTTTAAAAAATTGCAATAACAAAAAAAGTTTAAATTAAATTAAGTATTTTAATAAGTATATAGCTAATTATATAAAAAATATTTTTTGCTTTTTAATTTTAAACAGTTATAAAAGTTATTACTTTATTAAATTTAAGTTGTACGCTAAATAATATAATATTATTATATTTTGCATATTTTTTTATTTATTATATTAATTTTAGCTTTTTAATATTAAATGTTTTAATTTTTTAAAACAGTTATATAATAAAAAAATTAATAAATTAGCTTAAGTATATATTATATATATTAAAAAAAAAGATTTTTTTAAGTTATTTTGCTATATATATAACGCTTTAATAATTAAACAAAATATTTAAAAAGGTTTTAAAAAAGCTAGCTTTGTTTTATATAATTTAATACATATTATTTTTTAATTTTTGCTAAAAAATTTAAAAAAAACATTTTTATAATTATTTATTAAACTTTTAATTTAAAAATTAAAAATATTATATAATATAAAAAATGCTAAATTATAAGCTAAATATATTAAAAATAAAGTTATATAATATTAAAATAGCTTTTTAACAGTTGTTTTAAACATAATTAACTTAATTATAAAAAAAACAAGCATGCTAAAGCATTAAGTTATATTATTATAAACTAAAATAGCTAAACTTTAAAAAGCAAATTAAAAACTAAGCTAACGTTGCTATATAAAAAATAAATAGATTTAAATAAAAAAATTATTTATTATACAAAAAAAACAAAATTAAAAAACTTAAAAAGCTATTAAAAAACAAATAAATAACAAAATGCGGTTAAATAGTTATTATATAAAAAAAAATGCAATATAAATACAACGTTATAAAACATATAGCAAATTAAAATATAATGTTTATATATGCTAAAACAAAACAAAAACATTTAGCAAAAGCAATTTTAATTAGTTTTAATTAATTTTTTTAGTTGTAGTTAAGTTATTATAGTTTTATATATAAAAGCGCAAAAAAGTGTGCAAAATGCCCGTGTGCGCAAAATGCCCATATTGTACATTATAAATAATTTAAAAACTAATTTAAAAAGTATAACGTTATATATAAGTTAATAACGTATTATAAGTTAATAATGCACTTTTTACCAACTTTTTATTTTTTTATTTTATTTATATATTATTTTATAACAATATAATAGCTTAAAAATTTAAAAAAGCTAATTTGTAGCTAACAATTTAAGCTAAAAAACGCAACTTTAAACTTTTTTTTTATAAGCTTGCTTATATTTACAACGTTTTTAACTATATATTAAAACAAAAAATTAATAATAACGCGCTTTATTATGTTATAAATATTATAAAGCAAAATTTAATAATATTTAAAAAAAAAATTATTGTTAAACGTATTTTTAAGCTAAATATATAAGCGTTTTTATTTTAGTTTTATTATATTTAAAAAATAGCTAATATTTTTTAACGCAAATATAACGCATTAAAAGTTAGCGTTAATTAAGCTTTAAATTTTATATAATAATAATTTAACTTTTAAACGCGTTATAATTACTAAATTAATTATTAGTAAGCTTTTAACAAAAATTTTATAAATTATTATAAATAGTTTAGCTTTATAAAACATATAATTAACAAATATAATATATAAATTAAAAATATTTATAATTTTAATAAAACAAAGTTTTTAATAAGCAAAATAATTATTAAAATAGTTGTTATAAGCTTTAAAAAACGTAAACGTTTTTAATAAGCTAAGCTTAAAAATAAAAAATAAGTTATTATAAACTAAACTATTAATTTTTAAAGTTAAATAATACTGCTATATATTATTTTTTTAAGCAAAGTTTATTTTATGTTTTAATATTACAATATTATTTTATTATTAAACTAAATTATAAACTTTTTAAATAATAGTTAAACTAATAATAATATAAGCGTTAATTAAACAAAATATTTTAATAATTATATTTAAAGCTAATTTAAAAATAGTTATTACTTTTTAATTTTAAATAGTTATAAAAGCTATTATTTAATACAATTTAAAAAATATTGCTAGTTTAACAACATTATTATATTTTATATGCTTATTTATTTGTTATATAAACTTTAGCTTTTTAATTTAGTTTTTTTTAATGTTTTAAAACAGCATTATAATAAATATATTAAAAGTTTAATGCAGCACTATTAAACTTATATTAAAAAGCAAAACTTTTTTATAAGCTTTACATATATATTTATATATATATTTATTAAACAAAATATTTAATTAAGTTTTAAAGCAGCTAAAATTATATTTTTAAATACAAATAAAGTTATATTTGCGTTAAATATTTAAAAAACAAATAAAACATTTTTTTTAAACTTTAAACTATTATTTTAATTTTAATTTTTAAAAACGTTTATTATTATATTAAAAATTAAACAATAATTAACTTTTATTAAAACTAAAATTAAAAATCATTTTTTAAGCTTGCTAATTAAAATTTTAGATTTTATTAATTTAATTATAAAAGTTACGCAAAAATTAATATATAAAAATGCTTTTTTGCAGCAAAAAAACAAAAAGCTTTATAAAACTAACTATATTTTAAACAAGCGTTATAAAACTAAAAATAAATAATTATAAAATAAAAAACTTTTTATTATAGCTAACGCCCAAGTTTTATAAAAATTTAAAAACAATAAAGTAATTAAATTAAATAATAAAATTAAAAATAATTGTTTAATAAAAAAAGTATAAACAAGTTAATAATGCTATAACATTTATAATAAGTTTAAACATAATATATAAACTTGTTAAATAAAAATAAAAACATTTAATAAAAAAAATTATAATTAATTGAATTAATTTGTATATATTATAGTTAAGTTATTTAAGTTAGCGCATAAAAAGTGCTAAAAAGTGCGTTATTAACTTATAGTGCGTTATTAACTTATAAGTAACGTTAAGCTTAAACATAATGTACAAACTTGTTAAATAAAAATAAAAACATTTAATAAAAAAAATTATAATTAATTTAATTAATTTGCATATGTTATAATTAAGTTATTTAAGTTAGCGCATAAAAAGTGTTAAAAAGTGCGTTATTAACTTATAATACGTTATTAACTTGTGTATAACGTTAGTTAATTAAAACAGCGCTAATAAATATAAAATAAAAGCGCATTTTAATATAAGCTAAAAAATTAAATTATATAGCTATAACGTAATTAATAAACAAGCGCTATAAATAAACAAACGTTACACTAAATTTAATTAGCATAATTTTTATTTTAAACTTATGTTTTTTTTATAACAATATAATGTTATATAAAAATAATAAAAGTTAAATAATTTTAGCTAGTTAAGCTATAAATTTAAACTTAATTTTAAGTGCTAAAGCTGTTATTATTATTTATAAAATTAATTATAATACTTTTTGTTAACAACAACATAGTTAGCTTTTATAATACAATATTATATTAAATTTATATAAACTTATAAATTTTAAAAAATATATAATAGTTTAATATATATTTATTTTTTTTTAAATTAAATAGTATAAAAAATATAGCTAATTAACTATTTTGCAACTGCAACATGTTGTTTATTAGCAAGCAATAAGCTTTTAACTTTATAAAACAATAACTAAAGTTTTAAACGCGTAATGTTAGCTTATACAAAATATAATTGCTAAATATAGTATTAATAAAGCAAATATTTATAACTTTAATAAAACAAGCTTTATAATAAGCGTTATTTTAATAATAATAATAGTTATAAGCGTTAAAAAATGTAAAAAGTTTAAAATAGTTTAACAAAATAATTAAAAATAAGTTATAATAATTTAAAGCGTTAATTTTTAAAAGTAAGCAGTTTTATTATTTATTATTGTTATTAATAAATATTATTTGTTTTTTTAATATAAAAATAGCTAATTATTAAAAAATTAGCGTATTATTATTAGCAATAATAATTAAACAACAAATAAATAAAGTTTTAAATAAATTTAATATTTTAATAAATATATTAAAAGCTGTTTAATTAAAGTTTATTGTTTTTTTATTTTTAACAGCTATAAAAGCTATTATTTAATTAAATTTAAGTTTTATTATAAAAATAATAAAATTATTATTCTATGTATGCTTTTTTATTTATTTATTTTTTTTTTAGCTTTTTAATATTAATTGTTTTAATTTATTAAAGCAAATATATAGCTAACAAATTAAAAATATAATGTATAAACATATTATTTATATTATTAAGGCTGATTTTTTTTTTGCTTTTTATATTATTTTTTTAAAAGTTTTTACTTTTAAAAATATTTAAAGCAGCTTTTAAAAAACTAGCTTTATGCTTTTAAATTTAAATGTTAAATTATAAACTTCAACACTTTTTAAATTAGTTTTTAAACTATTTATACTATAAGTTTTAAAAATATTTAATAATTTAATTAAAGCAATATTATAAACTAAATATATTAAAAATCGAATTTTTTATTATTAAAATACCTTATTATTTTCGATTTATTATTTAATTAATTAGCTTATAAAAAAAGCTAAAAAATTAATATATTAAGCTATATTATTTTAAACAAAAGTTTAAAACTTTTATAAAGCTAATTATATTTTAAATAAACGTTATAAAGCTAAAAAAAATATATGTTTACTAAAAAAAGTTACTTATTTTATAAAAAAGTTAAAATTTTATAGCTTAAAAAAAAGTGTAAAAGCTAATATAAAAAAAATAAACAAAAATTATATTATTATTAAAAATGCTTAAATAAAGTAATAGGGCTATAAACAATATAATAATACCGGTTATAATGCACATATTTATAAAATTAATATAAATACGTTTAAAAAAAATAGTTTTAAATAATTAAAATTAATTTTAGGCGTTATAATTAAATTATTATAATAATAATTATACTGGTTTAATTTAGTGTAGCGTTTGCTTATTTATAATGCTTGCTTATTAATTATGTTATATATAATTATAAAACTATTTAAAGTTTAGCTAAAAATATATATATAATTAATATTATAAAACGCATATAAATAAAAAATAACTTTTTAATATATGCTTTTAAAAGCGCTAGTTTTATTTTATTTTATAAACTAAAATTTTGTTAAATTTTTATTATTAATTTAATAACTAATAAAATATTTTATAATATTTTTATAAATTATTAATATTATTTAAAGCTTAATAAATATGTTATTTTATTTATAAATATTATAATTTTAATATTTAAATTACTTTTAATATAAAAGTAAGCAATAATAATATTAAAAGCTATTTATTAAATAATATAAAATATATTAAACAATTAAAAATATTATTTTATTATAAATATTTTAAACTGTTTATAAATTATTTAAATAAACTTTAATTAATAATATTATTAAAAAAGTTAAAACTTATTATTTAGTTAATATAAATAATTATGTTAATAATTATAAAAATTAATAGCAAAAAATTTATATAAAGATATTTTAAACTTTAAAATTGTTATTAACTTTTATAAAAAACTTAAAAACTTTTTATAAATAGTTTTAACTTAATTTATTAGTTAGCTTATTATGTTATTAAAAAACAAGCTAATAAGTTAAAAAAATTAAAAATAGCTAAAATTAAAATTAAAATTAATTTAAAAAAGTTAAATAACAAAAAATAATAACGTAATTAATAAGCAAACATTATAAATAAATAAACGCTATATTAAATTAAACTAATATAATTATTATTATAATAATTTAATTATAACGCTTAAAATTAATTTTATAAATATAACGTGGTTTATAAGCAAGTCGCCCATTTAAGCGAGTCGCCCACTTAGCTTAGCAGTATTTCTCCTATACATTCCGTATACAAAAAGTACTTTTGCTAATAAGGTTATAACTTTACTAATATAACTCTAATAAGCTTTAAACCTTTTTTATTATAAATTTAACTAAAAAAAAAAATATAGGTTACCACTTTATTTCTTTATATTATTTAACCTTTATAGTTAAACAGAAAATTACATTAAAATTTAGCGTAATTTTACGTTTAACTATAAAGGTTAAATAATATAAAGAAATAAAGTAGTAACCTATATTTTTTTTTTTAGTTAAATTTATAATAAAAAAGGTCCGAAGCTTATTGGAGTTATATTAGTAAAGTTATAGCTTTATCGTTATTTTTACGCACGGACGAATTTTATATGGGAATTTCTTTATAGGGTAGGTGTTAAAAAACCGGGCGACTTGCTTAAATAAGCAACTTGCTTATAAACCACGTTATATATATTTGTTTTTTTTAATAATATTAAAGCTATAGTTTTTAACAAAAGTATTAATAAACTTAAATAACGTATTAAAAATAAAAAACAGATTGCTAAAAATAAAAAGGTTTAAAATAACTTTAAAGCTAACAAAAAACAATTAATAAGTAAGTAATAAAGTATTTAATTAAGCAAATAAAGGTTAGTTATATATTAAATAGTTATATAATTTTATTTAACATAAAAATTAGGCTAGTAAGCTTTATTAATTTTGTAGCAATAAATACAGCAAAAAAGAATTATATTTATTTAAATTTAGTAGGCAATTAATATACGGGCATAAAGAATTAATACACAGGCATGACTTTATACAAGCATAACTTTTTTTTGCCTTTTTATTAGCTTAAAAATTAATTATTAACGTTGCTTGTTACTTTTTTATTTTTTTTGCTATTTTTATTTTATTTTTATTATTATTTTTATACTATTATTTATATTATTTTTAACTTTTATAATACGTTTTTATTACATATTATTTTAAAACTTTTTTTAATAATTAATACTATTTAACTATTTTTAAAAATATTTTTATATTATTAATAAAAGCGTGCTTAAGCTTTTATATTTAATAATTTATTATATTGTTAAAAGCAGCAGCAAGTTATATAAATAATTACTGCTAATATATTGTTTAAAATTTTAAACAAAATATTTAAAGCTTTGTTTTAAGGTTTTAAAAAAAATACTTTTAATTTTTAGTTTAAAATATTAAGCTTTATTTAATTCCGCTTATTATTACTTCGATCGCTTTTAGCTTATTATATAATTTATTTAACTTATGCTATTATTTTTATTTTATAAAGCTGTATTTTTTGCAAATTTTTTAGCTTTTTTAATGCTTATACTTTTAATAATAATAACGCTTTCGAAAATCTTTTTACTTTTTGTTTATAAATCTTAAATATTGTTTTATACTTTTATAAATTTAAAAGCTTTTGTAAACTATTATAGCAGCTTTATAATAATTATATAATATATTTAAATAATTTTATTAGTTTTAAAATATAAATACAGCGTATAATAACTTTTATACTTAAACCTAAAAAAAATTTAATAAATAAAAAAATATATTTTATAACTTTAACTAATTGTTAAATTTATTTATAATTTTAAACTTTTTTATTACAACTAAAGTTAAATTTAAAAACGTTTTATAATTAGTTTAAAAGATTATTAAATATAATTAAGTAATTAATTTTAAGCTTACTTATTTATATAAGCGTATATATTGTTAACAAAAACGTTAAAAATTGTTACTACTAAATTTAAATAAATACAATTTTTTTTTTATTATATTTACTGCTACAAAATTAATAAAGCTTACTAGTTTAATTTTTATATTAAATAAAATTATATAACTATTTAATACGTAACTAACTTTTATTTGTTTAATTAAATACTTTATTGTTTGTTTATTAATTGTTTTTTTTTAGCTTTAAAGTTATTTTAAACTTTTTTATTTTTAATACGCTATTTAAGTTTATTAATACTTTTGCTAAAAACTATAGCTTTAATATTGTTAAAAAAAATAAATATATATATAAAAAGCGCTTAATTTAATATTTTATTTTATATAATTAATATAAACAACTAAAAGCCTTTAAAAGCTAAAGTTTATATTAGCAAAAGTTTTGCAAAACTAGTTATAAATAGTTAGTTATTACTAAATTTATAACAAAAAGCTAATAGTTATTATATAAACATTTAAATTTTAAGTATTACAAACATAATTATTTATTTATTTAGTATAAACTTTTTTGCGCACTTTTTTTATTATACGCTTATTAAGCTAATTAAAAAAACTATTAAATTGTTAAATTGCTATATTAATATTTAAGCTTAAAATATATAAAGCTTAATTAAAAAACAATATTTTAAAACTATTTTTATTTAAAAAAATATTTATAACGCTTGTTTTTTTATTTATTAAAAAAAGTTATATAGTTATAATTTAATAGCAGCTTTTATTAAACTTTTTAACAACAAAAAAATTTTTATTTTATTAAATAAAATAAAAACAAGCTAAATTGTTTTATTAGTTTAATTTAAACTTTTTTTTATTATTTTTAAATATAAAAACAATTTTTTAAAATTATTAGCTTTAATAATATATATAATATTAATTGCTTTAAGCTTTTGTTATTTTAAGCAACTAGTTAAACTTGTTTAAAATCTACTTTTAATGCTGCTTTTAGCTTTATTAATAACAAAAAGCAAAAAAAGTTTTAATTTTTTGCTAAAAATATTTAACAGCTTATTAACTAACATATTATTTAAAACTTTAATATTATTATAATTAATAACAATTAATTAATAAAAACAGTTTTAAACAACTAATTTTTTTTATATAGCAATAGCTTTATATTTATTATATTAATTTTAATGTTTTATTTTATATAAAAAACAAATAAATTAAAAGCTAAACTAGTAGCAACAGTTTTATAACTAGCAATTTTAAAAATTTTAACTTTATTATTATAACTGTTAAAATAACTGGTGTTAGTTGCAACTGTATGTATAAGCATATATAAAGTTATTGTTACGTACAAAGTTATTAGCTTGTACGCTAGCAAAAGTTTTTATTTAAAGTAAAAACTTTGCTTTATATAAAGCTTTTTTTTTTTATAAAAAAATATAAATAAATATAGTATAATAGATTATATTTTATTTTATACGTATGTTTATTATACAATATTGTATAAAGCTTATTTAATATTAATTAATAGTTGCAAAAGCATTTTTTATACAATTGCAAAAGTATTACAAATTAGCAAAAATAAAAACGAAAGCATTTACGGCCTAACTAAGTTTTTGTATTATATTTTGATTTTTTTGTTATACAAGTATTACTTTTTTAATTAAACTAGGTATACTTGTACGTTAAAAAAACAAAAAGATCGATTTTATTGTTATACAAATGTTATTTTTTTAATAAAACTAGGTGCATTTATATTATAACAGAAAAAATAGTATATAATTATATTTAATAATTTGTTATATAATAATAAAAATAATAACTTGTTTGCTTAATTTTATTTGTAAACATAGCATTAAATACTTTATATAATGTAATAAAACCTGTTATATTGTAAACCTTAGTTAATTTTATATATAAAAAAATTGCTAAAAACTTTAGGCTTAGTTTTAAAAACGTACAAAACTATTTTAACTTTGAATACTAAAAAAAAAGCGTTAATTTAAGTTGTACAATTTTAAAACTGCTAAATATATAAACAGTATTTTAAATTATTAAATATTAATACTTAAAAAATGTTTAATAAAAGTTTTAAAAAGCGTACGCAAAAGATTTTAAAAACTAAATAACAAACTACTTTTTTTAAATTTATTATATGTTACGCAAAAAACTATTTCGAATATTTAAAGTTAAAAATATATAACTAAAATTAAAAAGGTTAAACCAAACTAAAAGTTTTATATAAATTGCATAAAGCAAATATAATTTAATAAAAAATTAGCTAAAATTTTTAACTATTTAAAACAATTTGTTAGCTGTTATATAAGCATTATTAGTTTTTTTTACGCTAAGTTAGCAACTTTGTACAACGTTATAAAAAATTTTAACTTTAAATATAATTATACAAATTAGAACTATATAACCGAAGCTAACTTAAAATGTATACTTTTATATTTTTAAAAATTATTCTGCTTAAAACTATATACAATTAACAATTAAAAACTAAAATATTTTTAAACTAATATATAAATGTATAACAAAAGCAAAATATAAACTAAACTTTTAGCTAATATATAAATACTTTATTATTTATTATTTTTAATAAACTTTAAAATAATAAATATATTTTTGCATAATATTAAACTTTAACATGTTTTATTATTAAGTAACAAATATTATTAAGTAACAAAAGTTTTAGATTTTCTAACTTTTTATTATTTAAACTTTATTTTTTTTATTTATAATAATAAAGCACGCGTTAAAAAAAACTAGGTTACTAATTGCTGCTTGCGCTTTTAAACGCAACTTTTATATTTTTATTTACAAGCTTGCAAAAATATATAACGTTTTTAATAAAACTTTTTGCTGCAAAATCGCTAGTATTACATTTTAGCGCAGCAGTAAAAATATAAAATCGAAATTAACTAACTTTAAAAAGCAAACAATTATATAGTTTATAATTTATTTAAATTTAAAAGCGTTTTTTTTTTAAGTATATTATGTTTAAAATATAGCTGACTAACTATTAGCTAAATAAAATAGCTAACTAGTTAAAAAGTGTTAAACAACGCGCTTTATAAACTGTATACTAGTTTTTTAAACGCGTTTAAACTGTTAAATTAACTATAGCCGAGTTTTTTGCAAAGATTTTACTAAATATAACGTATATTATAAACGCGTAAAAAAAACTATTAAGCATAAAAATATTACAAAAAAAATATATATATAATTTTAATAAAATAAAGTTTATAATAAGCATAATTATAACTAATATAGTTATAACAAGTATTAAAAAGCAAAATAAGTTTAAGCAAGCTTAATAAAGCAATCGGAATTAATTTATAGCTGTTTGTTTAATTAATTTATAAGGTTAGTTAGTGCTGCTTTTTATTATTTTAAAAAAAAAAACTTATTTTACTTTTTAATATTGTAATAGCTTTTTATTACTTAAATAGCAAATTGCAGTTTTATATAACAGCTAAATTAATAATAATTTTAGTTTAAAATAAATTAAACATTTTAATAAGTATATTTAACCGTATTTAACAGGTATAAAACGTTTTTTTATTTTTAATAGTTATAAAAGCTATTATTTAGAAAAATTTAAAAACTATTGCTAAAAAAATAGTATTTTTATTAAAACAATGCTTATACATTTTTTTTATAAACTTTAGCTTTTAAATGTAACATGTTTTAGTTTGTTAAAAAAGGCGTATAATATTAAAATTAGCAATATTATATAAACAAATATAACGTATGTTTTAAAAAAGAACTTTTTATTTACGTTTTTTAAAGCTTATATTTAAATAATAACGTTTATAAATATTATGTTTAAATTTAAAGCTATTAGCTTTGTTTTATTTAATTTAAAAATTGTTATTTTAAAGCTTAAAGTTGCGCTAATTTTTTTTATACTGTTATTAAAGCTTAAATTACTTTTTATTATTTAAGTTTTAAAAATTTTTATTACTATTAAAAAAGTTATTTTGTAGTTTGTTTATTTAAAAAACTAAATTTTTAAACATTAAAATAGCTTGCTAAACAAAATTATTAACGTTATAAACTTGTTATTAAAAGCTACATACTATTTACTGTATAAACAAACGTTAATATTAAATAAAGTAGCTAAGCTTTAAAAAGCTAACCACATTTTTAATAAACGCTAAAAAACAAAAAATAAACAATTACAAACTAAAAAAGTATTTATTTAATTTAAAAAAACAGATTTTTAAATTTTTAAAAAAAGTAGTGGTTAAATAGATTAAAAAAACAGTAAAAGTAATAGTTGTTAAATAAAAACATTTATACGCGCACGCTATTGTGGCATATGCGGCAACATTAGTTATAATACGCGCACTTGTACAATAAATATAAATACGTTTAATAAAAAGGATTCCGATTAATTTAAAGTAATTTAATTGCGTTATAGTTGTTTTTTTTATATTGCAACTTAAATAGTGCTTAAGACTTTTGTTATTTGATAATATTTGTTATTTAATGATAAAACACGTTATATTAAATAGCTTTTTAATAAACTTATTTTTTATAAAAAACGTATAAAACAAAATAATTCTATTTAAAAAGTATGCAATTTTTTAAAAGATTTAGAAAAAAAAAAAGAATTATTTAAGTTAGCTATATAACTTGTTATATAATAAAGCATGTTTATTTATAAATATTTGTTATTAACTTAGAATTATAAAAAATTAATATTATGTAGTATTTTTAATTATTTTAAAAAGTTGCGCAAAAGACTTTTTTATTTATTATATTAAACTAAATAAAATTTAAAGCAAAATTTATTGTGCAATAAATAATTATTTTAATATTAATATAAATTATAATTAATATTAGGCTAATTAAATTATAATTACTTTTGTATAAATAAAAAAAAAGAATTTTAATTTAGTACTGTATAAAGTATTAAACCTTATAATTAACAAGCTTATAAAAATATAACGCGCGCTTAGCGCAAGTTATTAAAAAAAAATCTAATTAAACATAATAGTTATATAAGCATGTTAAAAAGTATTAAAATTAGCTATAGCATTTATATTTTAAAAGCTAACGTGCAAAAGCTTTTTTTTTAATTTTAAAGCATGCATTTAAGTAGTAGCAAATAATTTATTAAAGCATTTTGTATAATAAAATAATAATAACTATTTTATTAACAAAAGATATAATTAAAGCAGCTGTATAAAAAATTAACAATTTAAGTTTTGATTTAGATTTTTAAGCTAGCTATAAAAAAAAATTAATTAAAAGTACTGTATAAAAAAAAATGCTTTATATGCAGCAAAAAAAGCTGCTAGTTATTTAAACATATATTTTAAAAACAAGCTTGTATAAAAAACTAATATTTTAATTTGTATAAAATAATTTATAATATTTTGTTTACGCTTAAAAAATTTTTAGAGTTAAACAAAAGTAATAAAAATATTAACAAAAAATTTAGCAGCTAATCGATTTAATTTTTAATAAATAATGTTTTTTTTTACTATATAATTAGCGAAGATATTTAGAACTGCAAAACGGATATTTTGTTTAACTAGTTTATACTAAATAATTAATATTGTACAAAATACTAAAGTAAACTATAGAATATAAGCGTTTTAAATTATTTAACAGTAAAAAAAGCATAATTAAAGGCTTATTTTAAAATTTACTTTTATATAAAAGTAAGCTAAACGTTAAAAAGTGCGCATATTAGATTTGGCGTTAATAATATTATAAGCGTTATTAGTACTATATAAATAAAAAATTTTTTTAGTATAACAATATATTATATTTTAAACAGCTTTACCTTTTTTTTATTTTTATTAAAAAACGTTAACAAATTGTAAGCATATTTTAATAACATAAAAAATATTATTATATAAAAAAATAGCAAAACTATTTTTGTTATATATAAATAAAAATATTTATTTTTTAATATTAGCTTATATAAAGCTAAAATATATTTTATAAAAATAGAACTATAATAGCTTTACTGTTATTTTAAGCATTTTTATATAAAAAAATTATATAATATGTTTAGTTATGCAAAATATAATATTAATTATTTTATTTTAAAAAAAATTTAAAAATTTTATTATTATTGTTAATTATACAACTAAATATTTAAACGTTTTAAATTTTTAATTAAAAACAATTGCAATTTTAATTATAAAGTTATAATAAATGCTGTATAAATAAATAATAAGCAGATTTTTTATATAATTAACGCAGCTATATTATTTTAAGCAGCAATATTTTTAAAATTTATGTTTGTATAAAATGTTTAAAAAGCGTTATATAAGTGTTAAATTAACGTATACTAAAAACTTTTTAATTATATTATATATAACTTAAATAAAAATTTTTTGTTTAAAAAGTTTTAAAACTAAGCAAAAATTATAAATACTTAATATTGTATAATGCTTATTAAAACATATTAAGCAATTAGCAAAATTAAAAAAATATATAAGCTATTTTGCTATATATATAACATTCTAAAAACAAAACTTAGTTATTGTACAAAAAAAGAATTAATTTTATAAATAGCGGTTAAAGCTTTAAATAATACTGCTAAATTAAACAGTATTGTATTAACCTTTTTTGTTTTTAAAGCTTATTTTAAAATTAACTAAAATTTGTCTTTTTTGTTTAACATTGTATAAAAAGCAAAAGCTATTAAAAAAGCAATAAAAATGTTATATAAAAAAAAAGCAAAGGTTAAAATTAACTGTGCAATTAATTAGCGTAATAAGCCTGCTTTATACAACATATTATTTTTCTTTTTATAAAGCGAAGTTTTAGTATAGCGCAAAAAAAAAAGTTAAAATAGTTTGTACAAAATATAATCGATTAAAAAATTTAATATAATTATTAATTTAATAAACAGCTTAATACGTTTTAAATATATATAAGTTAAACTGTATTACTGTACAATTAAAAAAGTTATTTTAAATATATAAAAAATAGAGCTAAACAATAAGTATTTTTAACTTTTAGCTATATAAAAAAAACGAAAACAACTTTAAAAAACAAATAACTTTTATATAACTTTTGTATAATAAGTTAGCTAGCTATTTCTAACCTTTTGTTATGAACCAACAGAAAGATGGCCTGAAAGGAAAACCTAGCGCAGTTATAAACCAGATAAAGGGCTGAACCAGGAGACAAGCTACAGCCAATCATAAACGCAGGGGTTACATAATGAATAGTTGGAATAAGTTTCTATCTATTGCTATTTAGGATAGTTGGAATAGGTTTTTATTTATTGCTATTTAGAATAATTGGAATAAGTTTTTATTTATTGCTATCCAAAAAACATATAAAAAAAGAAAATATTATAAGAACGTAAAAAGTTTTTTTTATAATTAGCATTAGTTTTTTTTTACTTTACTATTTAATTTAAGCTTATAATTTAGTTTTTAGAATACATTATAAAAAAGTTAACCTTTTAACAATTATTGTTTTTACTTTTATACAATTTTTTTTGTATTATATTTTATTAAGCGTTACTTTTTTTTAGTTATATAAACTAAACAATAATTTATACTTATAAATAAAACAATTTATATAAAAAGCTTATTTGTATTAAAAATAAAACCTGTTTGTTATATTTTAAACAGTTAACTTTTTTAAATGTTATATAACATTATATAAAAATATAAAACAAAATAGCAAAACTTATAAATTTAACTTTAAAAGCAGTAACTTTTGCTTTAAATTAGTTGCAAATAAAAATTAACTAATTTAAATTAACAAATTAACATTTTAATAAACAAATTATTAATATATAACGTACAAATTAACAACTTAAAAATTAATTTAGTAATGTGCTTAAAATTAAATAATACAAACTTAATAAACTAAATAAGTTTAAAAAATTCTAAAAACATTTTAAAAAATTTTTAACTTAAGTTAAAGCTTATATAAAGCATTATAAAAAAGATTTTTAAAACAAAAAAAAAAAAATTTTTTGTGCAGCAAAATTTTTAGCAAAAAGTGCGCTAAAATAATTTAAACTATAAATAAAAAAATATATAAAAACAAAAAAGAATAACTAAAGCGTTAAAATTAAAAATATGTTTAAAAATATAAATAGATTTGCTAAAGCTTTAATAAATATATATAAAAATCTAGAAAAAAAATAATAAGCTAAACAGTAGCTGCTAAAAATCAAACAAACCAAACCAGCATATAAATATGCAGCAAAGTTTTGCAAACTAATATTATAAACTTTATAAAACAACAACAGTATTTTAATAGCAATTTTTTACAAAAAATTAAAAGATTTAGTTTAAAATAAGCTTTATAAAAATAACTAACTAAAAAATTTCAAAAAGTATATAGTTAAAGCAATTAAAATTAATAATTAATTGTTTAAAAAATAATAATAAAAAAAAAAACAAAAATTAAATTTTATAAGTAATATAAAACAAACTTAAAAAATATAAACAATAATAATAAGTATACACTTAAAACTAATAAAATTTAAAGCTATAACTATTATAAAGCTTTTAAAAAAAAAATAAAATTAAGTTAAATATTTTAATTATAAACAAAAAAAACATTATATAAAAAAATACAAAAAGCTTAAGCGTTTATAAAACAAAAAGCATTTTAAATTAACGTAGGTATTTATAATAAAAATTTAAACAGAATAAACTATTAAGCAACAATAATAAACAGAATATGTTAAAGAATATAAAACATGTTTAAAACTATATTAAAAATGCAAAATATATTTATATATAAAAAAATCGGTATACGTATAAAATATAAAATGTTTTTGCTAAAAAAACAAAAATAATTATTATATTTATACAAATAAATAAATAACAAAAAAAAAACAAAAGTATAAAATTATAACTTTTATTTATAAAACTGCAAATATTAATAATAACTTTATAAACAACAATTAGCTAAAAAGTAAATAATGTTTAGCAAAAAAAGATTGCAAATATAAATAATATAACTACTAAAATAATTTAAAATAGCTTAAAAATGTTATAGTAAAATCAATTTAATAAAAAAACATATGTTATTAAACTATTAAAAATAATTAAATAAAACAAAAACAAGATTTTAAAACTATTTATAAAATATTATAAAAAGAATTAACAAGTATACGTTGGCTAAAATTAGCAAAAATTTAAAAAATAAAAAAATTAAAACTGTTAATAAAAATAAAAACTAATATTATTAACAACTTAAAAACAATTGTATAATTTATAATAATAAGTTATTAATATAACAGAACAATAATACTAAATAAAAATTAGCTGTTATTAAAATATAAAATGTATTATAAAATTTTTTAAATATGCTATATAATACATTAATATTATATTTATATAGTAAACAAAATATAAAACTAATAGTTTTTATAACAAATTAATAAAAACTTAATAAAAAAACTATATAAAATTAACAAAGTTAAATATTTGTTATTTAAACATTAAAACTTAAATAAATATACTATTTTTAAAAAAAATCTAAAACAAATTTAAAAATGTATTAATTATAAAAAAAAATCAAAATTATATATTTATAACTAATGTTAGGCATATGTAACAAAAAAATTAGAAATTTATTAACTTAAGCAAAAAGCTAAAGCCAAAGCTAATATATAACAATTTACTTTTAAAAAAAAAAAGAAATTATTTTTATAAACAGAAAAAAACTTAAAACAGCAAGCAGCAATATTTTTTAATATAATATTTAAAATATTGGCCTAAAATAATAAAAATAATAGAAACAAAAGTAAAAACTAACAATAAAAAGCTTAAAAAACAAAAAATAACAACAAACAGTTAATATAAACTAACAACTGTTTTAATTAATCGAAAAGTTTTTATATGCAGCAAACATATATATAAAAACATAAGTATTAATAAATATAAGTTATTAAAAAAAGCAAATAAAAGCTTTACTTAATATAAAAGCTTTATAAGATTTTATTTTTTTATAATTTGTTTAAAAAACAAAAATATTAATAAAGTTTAAAAACAATTCTTATTTATTTATAACAGTTAATAAAAGTTTTAATATTTATAATAGTAATATAATTAAATAAAAAACTGCAAAACTTTTTTTTAATATTTATAATTATAAAAAAAAGCTTATGCTTAACATTACTAATACGCATAATTTTAATACAATTTTAAAAATACTTTAATTAAAAAAAAGCAATTTTAAAATAAATTAAAGCATTAGCTAGCTTTAATAAAATACGCTAAAAAAAAATTTAGTTTTTAATAAGCTAAAAAAGGCGTTAAGCAAATTTAAAAAAAATATAGCAATATATTTAGTAGTTAAAAAACTAAAAGCAAAACAAAAAAATAACGTACTAAAAAAGTACGTAAAGTTTGCTAACTTGTTTAAACAATTAAAAAAAACAAAATTATTAAAACATAACAAATAAAATTATTATATACTTTTAAAAAAAAAATAACAACTAAAACATTTTTTAATATATAAAATAAATTAAAATCAGTTAAAAAAGCTAAATTAGTACTTAAAAAAAAATCTAAAAAAAAGATTTATTTAATTGTTATAATTTTTAGCAAAATATTTAATTTTATAAATATTAAAAAAAACAAAAAAAAATAAAAAACTTAAATAGAAATTAATAGTTAATTACTGCTACAAAAACTTTATAACGCAAAAATTTGTAAAACTAATACTATAAATTAACAATTTAAAAAATTAACTTTATAAAGCAAAATAGTTTATAGCGTTAAATTTGTTAAACGTTTATTATTAAATATAAATAGCTAAAAAAAACAAATAAAAAACAGCATTTAAAATATTTTATAAATTATATAAATATTAAATAATGTTATTTAAGCTTACTAATATATTAACAAGTTTTTAAAAAATAATTATAAATGTATTATAAAACTATTTAAATCAAATTATAATAGTTTATTTAAATAACATTTTAATTTATTTAAAAATTTTAAAAAAATATAAAAAACATATAAAAAAAATACTTAAAGCATTATAAAATGTTAAACTAAAAGTTTATTTAAATAAAAGCAAGTTTTATATGCAAAAAGTAAACTTTTTAAAATTTATTATAACTTTAAACAAAATAAAAATTTAAAAATTTAAAATTAAAGCAATAAAAAAATAGTTTATATTAAACAGTATTAAAAATATAAAATTGTTTATAAAATTTATTAACTATGTATAACTTTTAGTTGCAAAATTTAAAAAATATGTAGCATTATTTACAAACTTTATAAAAAAAAACGCAATATTTAAATAAAAAACAAAAAAATAAAAAACGTTTAAACAAATTAAAAAAGCAATTTTTATAAAACTAATAATATAATTATTAAACCTAAATAAAAAATTTAAAGTTAAAATTAACATATATAATATAGCAATAAGCAAACAATTAAAACAACAAAATAAAAACAAAAAGCTATATCTAATAACATTTTTTTTAAAAAAATTCTTAAAACTAGCAATAAACTATTAAATATTAAATAAAAAACTTATAGCTATAATTTAAACATTTAAAAAATAAAAATATTATTTAAATAAAGCTTTAATACTAATTAAAGTTTTTTTAAACTATAAAAACCTAACTTTGTTTATAACAACTAAAGTTTTAAATAAACAACAAGTTAAATAAGCAGAATTTTTATTATAATTTAACTTTAAAATTATTTATATTAAAAGCAAAAAAAATCGAAAAGCAGATATTTTAAGCTAAAAAAAATAAATATAAAACAAATTAACTAAAAAAAAGCTAGATATTATTTTAAAAAAAACTTAAAAAAACTTTTGTTTTAACATTAGCATATATAAAGCAGTTATTTAATAATTAATAAATAAAACAAATTAAAAAAATAGTATTGTATTTAATATTAAATATAATACTAAGCTTAATTAACAAAGATAAATAGCTTAAATATAAAACAAAAATAGCAATACTTAATAATTTATAAAAAAAATTTGCTTAACATTTTTATAAAATATTATTATATAAATATTAAAAATTTTATAAAACTTATAAAAAATTTAAACGTAACTTTATAATGCAAAATTAAAATTAGATTTTTAAAACAATATATAAAAAATATAACTTTTGCAAAAAAGCAAAAGCAGTAAAACATAAGCTTTATAAATTATTACAGCTTATTAAAATATTTAACAAAGCATAAAAAGTTATATTATTTAATTTTATTATTAAGCTACTAAAATTAAAAAAACTAATAACAAAAGTTAAATACAATTTAATTTTAGTTATTATAAACAAACTTATAAAATATAAGCATTTTATACTATATAAAAAATTAAATATAGCAAAAAAACTTATATATATAATATTGCAGCATATTTTTAATAAATATAGCATTTTAAAAAAAGCTATTACAAATAAAAGTATTACTATAGCTTTTAAGTATTAGCAATTTTTAATAAAAGCTTTAAAAATTAAGCATTAACTATTTATAGCTTATTATTTATAAACAAATAAACAAACCAAAAGATTAAACTAAACGTTAAAACAATATTTAAAATATTATTTTAATAAGCAACAAAATAATTAAATTAAATTGTTACTTTTAGCAAAATTTATATATAACAGCTTAAGCAACAAAAGCATAAAAATGTTATTATTTAAAACAAATTATAAGTTTAACCCGAAAAACAATTAAATATAAATTTTAAAAGCAATAGCGCTAATAGCAAAAAAACAAACAAATAAGCTTATTAAAATATAATAAAAACTTAAAAATAATTTAATATTTATTTAGCAACATATAAAAATATATTATAATAAATTAAAGTTGTTAAAACTAATTTTAAAAAAAAGAAATAAAATATATTTTTTAAACAAAAACATTAAAATTAAACAATTTAGCAATAAACTAGATTTTAAACAAATTAAACTATTTAAAATTAAAAAAGTTATTTTAAAAACTAATTATTAACTATTATTATTTTACAAAATAAAAATATATTTAATTTTTTATATTTTATTATTAAAAAAAGCATTAAATAACGTTATATTAAAAACGTTTATTAAAATAAAAAAAAATTAAACAAAATATAAAATAAAAAAAGTATTAAACTTACGTTAAAAAAAATGCACTATAAAGTATTTAATTAAATAAATAAAATATTTATACATAGAAAATATTTAAAAATTTAAAAAGCATTTGCAGCATATAATATAAACGGTTGTAATATTTTATTAACAGCATTTTAATTAACTAAAGCTAAAAAAGCAAGGTTTATTTTTTAAATAGAAAAAAAGTTAAGCACGTTTTAGTTAAAAATAAATAAAGCGGCTACAAAAGCAGTAGTTTTATTAATTTAACAACTTTTTTTTTTGTGCTTGCGCTTTTTAAAAAACTTAAGCTTTTTTAAATTTATAATACTACAAGCTATAGCTTTTATTATTTTATTATACTACATTTTTTTTTGTTTATAAAAATAATATATATAAGCAAGCGCTAATTTAGCAGCTTTTTTAAAAATTTTTAGTTTTTTTTTTAATAATTTGTATTGCGTAGCAATTTTATTAAACTGCTTAGCAAACAAACTTTTAGCATTATACTAAAAGCAAATATTGTAAATATAAACAAAATAATAGCTTAATTTAGATTTAGTAAATAAGTATTTAAATTTATATTAATAATAATAAAAGCATAAAAAAAATATAGTAACTAAAGCGCAAAAAATAATAGCAGAAAAAAGAGAATTATGTTTTGCAAGCTTTTTATTAAATAATAGTTTTTTATAACGTTTTTTTATACGATTAGCTATAATAAAAAATAAAGCAAAAAAAAAAAAAATATATAAAAAGTATAAACATTTATTATTTATTATTAAAAACAATAATCTTAAGAAAAAAGAAATAATGTTACAAACTAATAAAAAAATAGCTTAAAAAAAAAACCTAACGCAATTATAAACCAAATAAAAAGCTAAACTAAAAAACAAGCTATAGTTAATTATAAACGCAAAAGTTATATAATAAATAATTAAAATAAGTTTTTATTTATTGCTATTTAAAATAATTAGAATAGGTTTTTATTTATTGCTATTTAAAATAGTTGGAATAAGTTTTTATTTATTGCTATTTAAAAAACATATAAAAAAAAAATATTATAAAAACGTAAAAAGTTCTTTTTATAATTAGTATTAATTTTTTTTTATTTTACTATTTAATTTAAGCTTATAGTTTAGTTTTTAGAATATATTATAAGGAAGTTAACTTTTTAACGATCACTGTTCCTACCTTTATACAATTTCTTTTATGTCACACTTTACTAAGCGTCACCCCCCCCCAGTCATACAAACTAAACAATGATCCACACCTATAAGTGAAACAACCTATGTGAAAAGCTCACTCGCATTAGGAATAGGACCTGTTTATTACACCTTTAAAAAAAAACAGAACTATTTTTTAGCTGTTAAATTGTGCAAAAACAGTATAATTAATATACTTAGCGCTTTATTTAAAAAATTAGACGCTATAAAGATTAATAACCTTGTTATACAAAGCGTATTCCAGTTTATAAAATATGATCTAGCTAAATATAGCAATATTTGTATTTTTAAGTTCTGCTTTGTATAAAAAATTAAAAAAAAAACAATTAAGCTGCACAAAAAGTTAAGACTTATTGTATAAAGCTATAACAATAGTAAAAAAAAAATAGTTTTTATATAATTACTAACTATTTAATAAATAAGCTAGCAATTACTTTTTATATTAAGCTTTTTTTTAATACGCGATTTTAATATATTAAGCGAACTTTAAAACATTATATAAACATATATATAATCGAAAAATAAGCTAGCTAAAAAAATCTTTATACAATTATTAACAGAACTAAAGTTAAAATACTTTAATAAAACAATTTTATAAATTGTACAACTTTTATATAAACTAGCAAAATTAAAGCTATATTAGTTTAAAACTTATTATTAGCACTATTATAAAAAACTAAAAATAACTGTTTTTATATACAACTTATGTTTTTTAATTATAACAAAGCTATTATATAACTTTAGTATTATTAACTTTTAAATAAATAATATATTTAGCTTTATAACGTTCGATTTTTTAGCTAAAAAAAAACGTAAGCTATAGCAAGCTAAGTTTTATACAAAACTAAAAGAAATATTTTAGCTAAACTACTTTATAAAGTTTAATAGCAAACAAATTATTTTATTGTTTAAAAATAATATTATTTTAATATAAAAAAGCTAAACAAACTAATTAAATTTAGTTAACTTTTATATAAAAGATTTTGCGCAGCAATATATTTTGCAATATGTAAAAAGCATATATATTAGCAGTATTTGCTAGCTAAAAGCAGTATATAATTTTGCTGCTACAGCTTAAATAATAAATTTTAAGCTAAATAATATTGCAAACTTAAACAAAAAAATTAAATAGCAAATAAATAACTTAAACTGCAGCTTAACTTTTATATTATTAAATTTGCACTATATAAAACTGTTTATTTTTATAAACAAATTTTTTATTAACAATGCTAATATAATTTTATAACTTAAATTTTTTATTATATTAAATATTAAAAATTGTATAAAAGCAAACCTAAACTTTAAAATTAAAAAAAACATTGTATACTAAAACTTTAATAAGTGCAAAAAAATAACTAAAAATATATTTGCTAATAAGTTATATAGCATAATTAACAGCTTTAATAACGCTATTGCTTTTTATACAACATTTTTAAAAATTATAATTATATTAAGTTTACTTTTTATTTTAACAGTTTTATGTTTTAATTTAAAATTATTGTATAACTGTTTAATAAAACTAAGTATAACGCAAAAAAAGCGCTTAATAATAAATATTATATTATTTAAAAAGTTGTATAAAAAAAAAAAAATTTTTAAAATATAATAAATTAATAGCAAAAATAATTTTGTTAACGCGTTTATAAAAAAAACGTTAAACCAAATATTAAAAACTTTTGTATTAATAAATAAGCTATTTATATAAATAAAAGCATATATAAATAAAATTTAAATAGTTATATATAATTATAATAATTATAAAAAAAAAAGTATGTAATAATAAAAGCAACATATAAAAATATATTAATTTTAAAAAAAACTTTAAAAAACAAAAAATAACGCAAACTTTATTTATTTTTATTTTTTTTATTATATAACTATTTTTTTTATAAACATTTTAATTTTAACTTTTTTTTAAATATAATAACTGCAATAAATGTTATACAATTTTTAAACGTATGCTGCATAAATATTACTTTAAAACTTTATAATTTAATAATATTTATAAAACAAAAAACTATTACGATTAATATAAACATTTTGTTTGTATAAAGCAATAACAGTACTATATAACTAAATAAAAACAGCTTAAAAATA
Organism: Xylaria digitata; assembly: GCA_022495195.1. NCBI lineage: Eukaryota > Fungi > Ascomycota > Sordariomycetes > Xylariales > Xylariaceae > Xylaria > Xylaria digitata. The sequence goes on from MU377209.1 coordinate 45,699, forward strand.
ACTTTTGTAACAAATAATGCGTGCAATAAACAAATTTAGCAGCTTGTAAGCTAAAACTTAAATCTAAATATTAACTAAAAATATTATAGCAACTTAAGCTTTTTTAGCTTATATATAAAAAGCTAAAACTATTAGCAATATTATATAATAAACATATAATAAAAAAAAATATATATATATATTAATATAAAACAAATGCAAAAGCTAACAATTGTTAAAATTATTTGTTAAAAGCAGTATAATATTAAAGCCAAGCTTTTAGCTAATAATTATAAGCGTACAATTATTATTGTTAAACATATAAGTAGTATTTATTATACAAATGTATATATATATATGTGTGTATATATATATATATATATATAAATAAAAGCAAACAAAACGTACGAAAAAGAAGAATAAAGGTGTAAAAAGAATAAAGAACAGCTAGAAATTTTAGCAATATTTATATTTAAACTTTTTTTTGCACATTTAGCTTTTTTTATATAATTAACCTATTTGTATAGTTAAAAACACATTTTAATTAAAATATAATTTTTACTGTTTGTATAACAGCTAATAAAATTGTATAAATTAACAAAATTGTAAATTTTGCTAGCGTATAAAAGCAAACTTTTAATTAGCATAAATTAAACTAACAGCTTTATAATTAATTATTTATACTTTTAACTAATTAAACTAATTATACAATTAAGGCAGCAGCTTTGTAATATATTTTTTATAATTTAATTAAAAAAATAAATTACTGATTTAATTTTGCACACAAAAATAATTATTTAATTATTTTTTTAAAACTTAATTAAAACTAAGTAGTTGTTTTTAGTACTGTATAAACTATATACGTATAGCTGTTTAATAGTTTATTTTTTTTTTTTTTTTTATATAATAATAAGTTGTAACTAAAAAAAAAAAAAGCTAGTATTAAAATAACTAATGTTAGTTGCAACTATATATATAAGCATATATAAAGTTATTGTTATATATAAAGTTATTAGTACGTGCATACTTAATTCTTCTTATTATATTAGTTTGTACACTAGCAGAAGTTTTTATTTAAAATAAAAACTCTGCTTTATATAAAGCCTTTTTTTTTTATAAAAAAATATAAATAAATATAATATAATAAATTGTATTCTATTTTACGCGTATGTTTATTGTACAATATTGTACAAAGCTTATTTAATAATAACATAAAAAAAGTTAAATATTATAAATAAAAAGCTATTTAACATAAAATTATTTATTAACAAAGTTTTTTGTAACTATAATAATGTTTTTAATATATAAAAGCTAGTTATGTTTATAAAAACTAAAGCTAACTATAATAAAGCATAAATAAACTTTTGTTGCAAATTTAACAACTAATAAAACATTTTGTAATACTTTTATAAACTATTAATGTTACTTAAAGCTTAATAAGCATATTATTTTATTTATAAATATTATAATTTTAATATTTAAATTATTTTTACAGCTTTATTAAAACAATACAAAATATGCTAAATAATTAAAAACATAATTTTTAATAAGCTTTTGCTTAAAATAAAGTATTATTTTATTACAAATATTTTAAGCTTTTTATAAATTATTTAAGCAAGCTTTAATTAATAATATTATTAAAAAAGTTAAAGCTTATTATTTAGTAATATTAAATTGCTTAAAAAATATTATTTATTATAAAAATTTTTTATTTAATTAATATAAATAATTGTATTAATAATTGCTTAGTTTTTAATAAACTTAAAATTTTTTATAAAATATAAAATTTATTTTTGTTAACAATTATAAAAATTAACAGCAAAAAATTTATATAAACATATTTTAAATTTTAAAATTGCTACTAACTTTTATAAAAAACTTAAAAACTTTTTATAAGCAGTTTTAACTTAATTTGCTAGTTACTTTATTATATTATTAAAAAATAAGCTAACAAGTTAAAAAAAAAAGCGTTTTTATAAAAATTAAAACAAGTTAAAAGTAGCTAAAGCTAAAATTAAAATTAATTTAAAAAAGTTAAATAATAAAAAGTAACGTTAAATACATAATTAGTTAGCAGTGCTTAAAGCTAAAAAAATAATAAATGTTTAAACAAGTAAACAATAAATACAGTTTAATATTTAAAAACAAAAAAGTTAATAAAAGTTATAGCTTATAACTTATAGCTAAATATAAAGTTGTTTAACAGCAGTATTTATTATACTATTGTTTTAAATTGTATAATTTAACAGCATTTTTTAAAATAAAACGCTATAAAAAAATAACAGCTTTATAATATTTATTATAATAAAAAATAAAATAAAAACAAATATAAAAATATATATTTTAATAAATAAAATAATTTTAAAATATAATTAGCGGTTTTAAAAGCAGCAAGTAAAATAAATAAAGCTAAATATACTAATTTTTTAAGCTAATAAAAAAGCAAAAAAAAGTTATGCCTATATAAAGTTATGCCTATGTATTAATTTTTTATGCCCGTATATTAATTACCATTTAATAATAATAACTTTTAACGCTTTTGTTAACAATATATATGCTTATATAAATAAGCAAGCTTAAAATTAATTGTTTAATTATATTTAATAACTTTTTAAACTAATTATAAAACGTTTTTAAATTTAGCTTTAGTTATAATAAAAAAGCTTAAAATTATAAATAAATTTAACAATTAATTAAAGTTATAAAATATATTTTTTTATTTATTAAATTTTTTTTTAAGTTTAAATATAAAAATTGTTATACGCTATATTTATATTTTAAAGCTAATAAAATTATTTAAATATATTATATAATTATTATAAAACTGTTATAATAGTTTACAAAAGCTTTTAGATTTATAAAAGTATAAAACAGTATTTAAAATTTATAAATAAAAAGAAAAATTTTTTTTTAAAACGTTATTATTGTTAAAGGTATAAGCATTAAAAAAGCTAAAAAATTTGTAAAAAATACAGCTTTATAAAATAAAAATAATAGCATAAGTTAAATAAACTATATAACAAACTAAAAGCAATTAAAATAATAATAAGCAAAGTTAAATAAAGCTTAATACTTTAAACTAAAAATTAAAAGTATTTTTTTTAAAGCTTTAAAACAAAGCTTTAAATATTTTGTTTAAAATTTTAAATAATATATTAGCAATAATTGTTTATATAACTTGTTACCGTTTTTAATAATATAATAAATTATTAAATATAAAAGCTTAAGCGCGTTTTTGTTAATAATATAAAAACATTTTTAAAAATAGTTAAATAATATTAATTATTAAAAAAAGTTTTAAAACAATATATAATAAAAATGTATTATAAAAGTTAAAAATAATATAAATAATAATATAAAAATAATAATAAAAATAAAATAAAAATAGCAAAAAAAATAAAAAAGTAATAAACAACGTTAATAATTAATTTTTAAGCTAATAAAAAGGCAAAAAAAAGTTATGCTTATATAAGGTTATGCTTATATATTAATTGCCATAATAAAATTTTAATAATATTTATATTTTTTAATATTTTGTTTTTAAATTTTTTAATTTTAAACTATTATATTATAATTTTTTTTTATATTTAGTTTTTACTGTTTTTTTTATATAATTATATTTTTTTAAAGCAATTAATATATAAGCATAACTTTTTTTTGCTTTTTTATTAGCTTAAAAATTAATTGTTAACATTATTTATTATTTTTTTATTTTTTTTTTTGCTATTTTTTTTTATTTTTTTTATTACTTTTATATTATTATTTATATTATTTTAAACCTTTTTTTAATAATTAATATTATTTAATTATTTTTAAAAATGTTTTTATATTATTAATAAAAGCATGCTTAAGCTTTTATATTTAATAATTTATTATATTATTAAAAGCAGCAGCAAATTATATAAATAATTATTGTTAATATATTGTTTAAAATTTTAAACAAAATATTTAAAGCTTTATTTAATTTTTTTTATTATATAATTTATTTAACTTGTGCTATTATTTTAATTTTATAAAGCTATATTTTTTATAAATTTTTTAGCTTTTTTTATGCTTATATTTTTAATAATAATAATGCTTTTAAAAAAAATTTTGTTTTTTATTTATAAGTTTTAAATATTATTTTATATTTTTATAAACTATTATAATAGCTTTATAATAATTACATAATATATTTAAATAATTTTATTAGCTTTAAAATATAAATATAACATATAATAATTTTTATATTTAAACTTACAAAAAATTTTAATAAATAAAAAAATATATTTTATAATTAGTTTAAAAAGTTGTTAAATATAATTAAATAATTAATTTTAAGCTTATTTATTTATATAAACATATATATTGTTAACAAAAGCGTTAAAAGTTGTTATTACTAAATTTAAATAAATATAATTTTTTTTTACTATATTTATAACGGTTACTACACCTAACCTGACCAGACCTAACTTAACCTGCTAATATAAGCCACTTGAACCAAACTAAGGATAGTTTGGTATCTTGTACCCTTTTGTACAAAGGACCATGGCGCAATTAGGTGGCTTATTAACTGTTCGTGACAATATTTATTATTGTGACAGCCTGTCAGCCTGGTAAACACCTTTCTACAGCTGTTATAGTTGCCTAGTGGTTTGTGGGTCCCACAAACCTACTACACACAACCTATATTCCTTTATTCTACTCCACACATTTTTTCCTTTTCCTTTCTTTTTCTTTATGCTGTATATTATTTCCTAGTATAAGGTTAAATTAGTTAATCAACTATATTACCGCCATTATAGCTATTATAATTATTATAAAATTAATAAAGCTTATTAGCTTAATTTTTATATTAAATAAAATTATATAAATATTTAATAACGTATAACATAAGCTATTAAAACATACAAGCTACTAAAACACTTTTTTACACTTTTGTACATATAAGTTAAATAATTTAACTATAACATATTAAATTAATTAAATTTAATTAGATATATTATTGCTAAATGTTTTTATAGCATTTTAACAAATTTGCGCATTATGTTTAAGCTTGCTATATGTTTTATATTTTTATACGTACGCTGCACTAGCTTTTATATAACAACTACTTATATATATTTTATTTAAAATCTGCGTTTTAACAGCTTATTTAGTTTTAAAATCTTGTTTTTGCTATATAATAAATAACTTTTTATTTTAAATACGTTTATTTTTTATATAGCAGCGTTAGCTAAGTTTATAGTTTGCTATTTAAAATGCTGCGTTTTTTTTTTTTAATAATCAAACCTTGTATACAAATAATATTATATTCTTTATAACTTAGTTAACAGCTTTTAAAATAGTTTTTAACAAACTATTTTAATATTATATAACTTTTTTTTTAATATAGTTAGTTTAAAATTATATATTTTTAATATTGTATAAAGTTTATAATTTTTAAAAAAATAAATGTTTTTTAGCTAATAATAATAATTTAAGCAATGTTTTAATTAATAATTTTGTTTTAAGCTATAAAATTATATAATTTAGATTATATAAAATTAATTTAATACTTTAAAAACTTTTTTAAATGTTTAATTTAGTTATAAATATTTTATATGTTTAATAAAACATTATAAAAAAATCTTTTTTTTTAATATGCATAATATATATTTATATTAATTTGTTAATTTTTTTTGCATACATATGTTTTAATAAGCTAAAACAATTAATATTAAAAAGCTAAAAACAATATAATAAATAAAAAAGCATATAAAAAGTAATAATATTATAATTTTTAGCATATAACTTAAATTTAATAAAATAATAGCTTTTATAACTGTTAAAAATTAGTAAGCAGTAAATACTTTTTGTACAACGCGCAATATGTTTATTAAAATGTTAAATCTAATTAAAACTTTATTTATTTGTTGTTTAACTGTTTTTTATTATTATAATAATTTAATCAAACAATAATTTGCTGTTTTTATATTATAATAAAAAAAATTTTTTTTTTATTAAAATAATATATAGCAAAACTATATAACTATATAACTTAACATTTTAAATAACAAACAACTATTTTTAATTACTTTAATATATAGCTTTTAATTATTTGCGCTAATTAAAAGTTATAACAATTATTTTAAACAATATTTTATTTATTATAAAACTAGTTTTATTAAAGTTATAAATATTTTTTTTAATAATTTTAAATTTTGTTATTATAAGTTGTATAAGCTTAAACTATTTTTAATATGCGTTAAAATTTTTGTAAAAAACTTGTTAATAATTAATTTTTTAATTAAAACGCGTATAAAAAATAAATTGTTATTATATAAAGTTTAAAGCTTAATTAATGCTAATTGCAATTGCGTTATATACGCGCAAAAAAAAATTAGCTATATTTTTAATATTATTTAATTAAAGCAAAAACAATTGCAAAACTAGATTTATTATATATTATATAATAGTTTGCTTTTTAAATTTTGTTAATTTTTGTTTAGCGCCTAATATAATTGCTTTTGTTAAACAACCTTGCTGTTATATATAAAATGTTGTACAAAAAATATTATATATAGTTGTAGTACGCTAAATAAATAATTTTAGGTTGCGTTATATAACTTATAATGCAAACTTTACTTTTTTTTTTTTGTATAATAGCAGCATTATTAGTTATTAAATAATTAATGTTTTAAAAATATATATATAAAAATCAAAAAAGTGTTCTGGTAGCTTGTGTGTTTCGGTAGCTTATGTTGTACGTTATATAACTAACGCATCCTATAAGCTAGTTTTGCACACAAGCAAGTTTCGCACTTTGGCTTGGCGTACCCTGTAGGCTAATTTATATGCAGGGGTACTTACTCCCTTTTATTATAACTTCGCAAAAAAAGGTTGTACAATAAAATAATTAGCACTATTAGATTTGCAATAAAATAATAAATCTAATAATATTTTCTTTTATTTTGTAGCTATTTTATTTGGGCGTATAGCTTTAAAAAACAAATTTGCAGGGATTATTTTAGCGTAGTTTTTAATAACGCTTTAAATAAAATAGTTAAAAAATAAATAAAAATACTATTAGATTTGTTATTTTATTGCGAATCTAATAGTGCTAATTATTTTATTGTACAACCCTTTTTCGCAAAGTTATAATAAAGGGGAATAAGTACCTCTGCATATAAATTAGCCTACAGGGTACGCTAAGCCAAAGTGCGAAACTTGCTTGTGTGCAAAACTAGCTTGTGGGATGCATTAACTTTTATTTGTTTAATTAAATATTTTATTGCTTATTTATTAAATTTTTTTTTTAGCTTTAAAATTATTTTAAACTTTTTTATTTTTAATAACGCATCCTTTAATTGACCGGATTACCCAATTGACCGGATCACTTTTTTTACTATACAAATATTGTTTGTGCGTTATTATGTAATAATTTAATAACTTTACTAGTTTTTACTTTATAAACTAATAAAATATATTATTAAATTTGTAACTAAACGTAGATTTCAAATCTATAAAGTATAGTTTTACAGCTATTTTTGTTAATTAGTTATTAAGCAATACGCTAAAGTAAGCGCTAAAATAATCTTTGCTTAGCGCTTATTTAGCGTATTGCTTAATAACTTGTTTAATAAAATAATTATAAAATAAATAAAAATACTACTAAATTTGCTTTTTAGTTACAATTTAAATAATATTATTTATTATATTATAGCTATAATATTAATAAAGTTATTTATATGCTAAAAAGTATTAATTTTTATATATAAAGTAGTATATAAGATTTTTTTTAACTTTATAAGCTAAATAGTAAAGCTAATTTTAAAAGGTTTATATAATAATTTTTTTTATTTAATTTTAAATTTAATAATGTTTTTATTTTATTTTTACGATTTTTTTTTAAAAAGTTATTAAAAACTTAATATAACAAATTTAAAAATAGTACAAAATTTAAAACTAATTTAGTTAATTAAGTAATTTAGTTAATTAAAGAATACGTTATATATTTTAAATTTAAATATTAATATAATAATTATTAGCTTTTTATTATAAATTTAATAATAATTAATTATTTATAACTAGTTTTATAAAACTTTTAGTTATTTATATTAATTAACGCATTTTATAAGCTAGTTTTGTACACAAGCAAGTTTTGCACTTTTTTTGGCGTACTTTGTAGGCCACTTTATATGCAAGGGTATTTACTCTACTTTATTATAACTTCGCGAAAAAGGGTTGTATAATAAAATAATTAGTACTATTAGATTCGTAATAAAATAACAAATCTAACGATATTTTTATTTATTTTCTAACTATTTTATTTAAAGCGTTATTGAAAACTACGCTAAAATAATCCCTGCAAATTTGTTTTTTAAAGCTATACGCCCAAATAAAATAGCTACAAAATAAAAGAAAATACTATTAGATTTATTATTTTATTGCAAATCTAATAGTGCTAATTATTTTATTGTACAACCCTTTTTCGCAAAGTTATAATAAAGTAGAGTAAGTACCCTTGCATATAAAGTGGCTTATAGAGTACGCTAAAAAAAGTGCAAAACTTGCTTGTGTGCAAAACTAGCTTGTAAAATGCGTTAATTAATATAAATAACTAAAAGTTTTATAAAACTAGTTATAAATAATTAATTATTATTAAATTTATAATAAAAAGGTAATAATTATTATATTAATATTTAAATTTAAAATATATAACGCATTTTTTAATTAATTAAATTAGTTTTAAATTTTGTATTATTTTTAAATTTGTTATATTAATTTTTTAATAACTTTTTAAAAAAAAATTATAAAAATAAAGTAAAAACATTATTAAATTCGAAATTAAATAAAAAAAATTATTATATAAACTTTTTAAAATTAGTTTTATTATTTAGCTTATAAAGTTAAAAAAAATCTTATATACTACTTTATATATAAAAATTAATACTTTTTAGCATATAAATAACTTTATTAATATTATAACTATAATATAATAAATAGTATTATTTAAATTGTAACTAAAAAAAAAAATCTAGTAATATTTTTATTTATTTTATAACTATTTTATTAAACAAGTTATTAAATAATACGCTAAATAAGCGCTAAGCAGAAATTATTTTAGCGCTTATTTTAGCGTTTTGCTTAATAATTAATTAACAAAAATAGCTGTAAAACTATATTTTATAGATTTGAAATCTACGTTTAGTTATAAATTTAATAGTATATTTTATTAGTTTATAAAGTAAAAACTAGTAAAGTTATTAAATTATTACGTAATAACGCACAGACGATATTTGTATAGCAAAAAAAATGATCCGGTTAATTGGGGGATGCGTTATGCCTATATATTAATTGCTTAAATTTAATATATATTAAACTATTATAAATTTATATAAATTTAACATAATATTATATTGTAAAAGCTAATTATATTATTGTTAACAAAAAATATTATAACGTATTTTTTATTTAAACAAGTTATTTAATTAACTAAGTTATTTTAAAACTTATATAAAAATCGATATTTAATTTTTTAATAACTTTATAAATATTATAGCTATTAAAATACAGTTTGAAATTTTAAACTAACAATTTAATTAAGAATTCAAAAATATTTTTTTAATTTTCTAGCTATTTTATTTATAGCTATATTAAAAACTACGTTAAAATTTAGTGTAGTTTTTTATAAAGCCCTAAATAAAATAGTAGTAAAATAAATAAAAATATTTTTAAATTCTTTATTAAGTTATTAGTTTAGAATTTCAAACTGCATTTTAATAGCTATAATATTTATAAAGTTATTAAAAAATATAACAGAGCGCCCCACATTTATTAAGCAAATAGCCAATTAGGACAGCGCTAGTAAATACGGGACAGAAGCGTACTTTGGTGTAGGCCAAGGAATTGAGTTACATAGTTTGTTGGATTATACTAAGTGATAAAGTGGGAAATGCGAGCCTATGAGGCATAGATAAGGAGATTACCATTACCTAAGCCACTAGTTACGCTAATGACTAAGCATTAGGGCTAGTTTTAGCGCACACATAAACCACTGTAAATTCAGGCTAGAATAGGAGATAAAGCTATACAACAACACGTGGCGTGATCGCAATACACTGAAATCCAACATAGTTACATGCGTAACTATAAGACTATCTAAGGTTTAGCCGGGGGTGCGCATGTAACCAGTATTATAAAGCGTACATAAATAAGAAAACTTTTTAGTAAATAAATTAAATAAAAAAGAACTTTTTAATATACGCTTTTAAAAAGGTTTAAAAAGCGCTGGTTTTATTTTACTTTGCAAGCTAAAATCCTGTTAAAAAAAATTAAATATTAATTTTTTATATAAGTTTTAAAGTAACCTAGTTAATTAAATAACCCGTTTAAATAAAAAATATGTTAATTAATTTTATAAATAGTAATAGCAGCTTTAGCATTTAAAATTAAGTTTAAATTTATAGCTTAACTAACTAAAATTATTTAACTTTTATTGCTTTTATATAATATTATATTGTTGTAAAAAAAACATAAGTTTAAAATAAAAATTATATTAGTTAAGCTTAATATAACGCTTGTTTATTTGTAATGCTTGCTTATTAATTACGTTATATTAATTTAGTTTTTTAATTATAAAAAATTAATTTAATAACGCATTTCTCACTTGGATTAGCCACCCAATTAAATTGGCTACTTTTTTAAACCTTTATACACGCATTTAAAAATAATTTAACAACAATATATATAATTAATTTAAACTATTTAGAATTTAATTCGCTAGACGTTTTTATACTGTTTTAACAAGTTTGCGTATTATGGCCAGGTTTGCTGCAAGCTTTACAGCGTTAAACGCATGTTTTTTTTTTTTTTGTATAACGCATCTCCCACTTGAACGGGTCACCCAATTGAACGGATCACCCCGAAATACATACAAAAAACGTCCGTGCGCCTTTAAATAAATCAACCAATTTTGATCGTACAGACTAATAATTAGTATTTTTAAAATCCTTATTAAATAACAAATCCAAATCTATTTTCTTTAATTTTATAGCTATTTTATTTGGCAAGTTAAGTGTAAATTCGGACCCACTTTTCTATTTTTAAAGCTATACGCTTTAATAAAATAGTTATAAAATTAAAGAAAATAGATTTGGATTTGTTATTTAATAAGGATTTTAAAAATACTAATTATTAGTTTGTACGATCAAAATTGGTTGATTTATTTAAAGGCGCACGGACGTTTTTTGTATGTATTTCGGGGTGATCCGTTCAATTGGGTGACCCGTTCAAGTAAAAAATGCGTTAATAACTATTTTAACAGTTTTTACGATTTTTTTGTTTAACTATGTTTTTAAAAGCTTATAGATTTTTTGCTTTTTATATAATAAAAAATTTTTTATTTTGTAATTAAGTTTTTTTTATATAATAATGTTAGCTAAGCTAATAATTTGCTTTGCAAAAAGTTGTAATCTTTTTTTTTAATAACGTAAAACAGTATATAACATTAGTTATATTATGCATAATTTAGCTTATATTTTTGATAATAAATATTAAAAAGCTATTTTAATATTATATAATTTTTAATTCGATATATTAAAATAAAAATTAAGTTTTAGTTAAATTGTTTAAAGTTATAAATTGCTAGCAAGCAAATAAAGTTAAAAATAAAAGTTTAATTTAAAAAGTAATTAAATAATAATTTAGCTAGTTAATAATATATTTTAGGTTGTACGGCTTTAATTCTGCTTTTTTAAAACTTTTTTATATGTTATTTAAAGTTATAAATTTAAAAAACGCGCGAAAAAACGCGCTAAAAAAATTTTTTTTTTTAATATAAATAATATGCGCTTGTATTAAATGCTTAATTTGTTTGCTATATAATCGTTTTAAAAAACTAAAACATTTAACATTTAAAAGCTAAAGCTTATAAAAAAAATAAAAAAGCATATAAAAAGTTATAATTTTGTTATTTTTATAATATTGTTTAAAATTAATAAAATAAT
>MU377210.1:0-57606 GCA_022495195.1 Xylaria digitata
TATTTTAGCGCTTATTTTAGCGTATTGCTTAATAACTTGATAAATAAAATAGCTATAAATAAAAGGAATATATCATTGAATTCCTTTTGTAATTAAAAATCTAACGATAAAATTTATTTTATTATAGGACTAGAACTTGTAAAGTTATTAAATAGTCACGTAATAAAGCATAAACGATTTTTATATGGGTTTAAAGGGTAGCCCATTCAATTAGGTGGCCAAATCAATTGGGGGATGCGTTAACTTATTTTTTAATTATATATACGCTTATATAATATTTTAAAGTTTGTTTAATATATTAAAATTATATATTAAAAAAAAGCTTGATATAAAAAGTAGTTGCTAGCTTATTTGTTAAATAGTTAGCAATTATATAAAAACTATTTTTTTATTATTATTATTATAGCTTTATATAACAAGTTTTAACTTTTTGTACAGCTTAATTATCTTTTTTTTAATTTTTTATATAAAGCAAAACTGTTAAAATAACTGGTGTTAGTTATAACTATACGTGTAAGCATATACAAAGTTATTAGTACGTGTATACTTAATTCCCTTTATTGTATTAGCTTATATGTTAGCAAGAGTTTTTACTTAAAGTAAAAACTCTGCTTTATATAAAGCTTTTTTTTTATATAAAAAAATATAAATAAATATAATATAATAGATTATATTTTATTTTACGCGTATATTTATTATATAATATTATATAAAGCTTATTTAATACTGATTAATAGTTATAAAAGCATTACAAATTAATAAAAATAAAAACAAAAGCATTTATAGCCTAACTAAGTTTTTGTATTATATTTTGATTTTTTTGTTATATAAGTATTACTTTTTTAACCAAATTAAATGTATTTATATATTAAAAAAACAAAAAGATCGATTTTATTGTTATATAAATATTACTTTTTTAATAAAACTAAATATATTTATATTATAACAAAAAAAATAGTATGCAATTATATTTACTAACTTGTTATATAATAGCAAAAACAATAACTTGTTTGCTTAGTTTTATTTGTAAACATAGCATTAAATACTTTGTATAATGCAGCAAAACCTGCTATATTATAAACTTTAGTTAATTTTATATACAAAAAAATTGCTAAAAACTTTGGGCTTAGTTTTAAAAACGTACAAAACTATTTTAATTTTAAATATTAAAAAAAAAACGTTAATTTAAGTTGCACAACTTTAAAATTGTTAAATATATAAACAGCGTTTTAAATTATTAAATATTAGTATTTAAAAAACGTTTAATAAAAATTTTAAAAAGCGTATGCAAAAGATTTTAAAAATTAAACAACAAACTATTTTTTTTAAACTTATTATACGTTATATAAAAAACTATTTTAAATACTTAAAGCTAAAAGCATATAACTAAAATTAAAAAAGTTAAACTAAACTAAAAGTTTTATATAAATTGTATAAAACAAATATAATTTAATAAAAAACTAGCTAAAACTTTTAATTATTTAAAATAATTTGTTAGCTGCTATATAAACATTATTAGTTTTTTTTACGCTAAGTTAGCAATTTTGTACAATATTATAAAAAACTTTAACTTTAAATACAATTATATAAACTAAAACTATATAACTAAAGCTAACTTAAAATATATACTTTTATATTTTTAAAAACTATTTTGCTTAAAACTACATATAACTAATAATTAAAAACTAAAATATTTTTAAATTAATATATAAACATATAACAAAAGCAAAATATAAACCAAACTTTTAGTTAATATATAAATATTTTGTTGTTTATTATTTTTAGCAAACTTTAAAATAACAAACATATTTTTATATAATATTAAACTTTATATTAAATAGCTTTTTAATAAACTTATTTTTTATAAAAAATGTATAAAACAGAATAATTTTACTTAAAAAGTATGCAATTTTTTAAAAAACTTAAAAAAAAAAAAAATTATTTAAGTTAGCTGTATAACTTGTTATATAATAAGGCATATTTATTTATAAATGCTTATTGCTAACTTAAAATTATAGAAAATTAATATTATGCAGTATTTTTAACTATTTTAAAAAGTTATGCAAAAAACCTTTTTATTTATTATATTAGTTTAAATAAAACTTAAAGCAAAATTTATTTTATAATAAATAATTATTTTAATATTAATATAAATTAATATATTTCATAAGCTAGTTTTATATATAAGCAAGTTTTGCACTTTTTAAACTTTTTTGTATAATTAACATTTTAACTTTATTATTTTAACTAATACTGTTTTAATTAATATGCTATTTATATAAAACAAATCAGATTTAATTCTTGTTTTAAAAGCAATTTATATAAACTTTGATTTAAACATATAATGTGCAATAAATATTTTTAACATACTTTTTCGCACTTTATTTAACTAAAAAAACAGATATAATATAAAACGCACTATATTTTTATATATTTAAAAACTTATTAAATTTAAAAAACGATTAATTATATAATATATAATGAATTTAGTTTTGCAATTGTTTTTTTTTAAGCATAATACTATTAAAAATATAGCGAATTAATTATTAAAACTATATAAAAAAGCTTGCGTTAAAAAGAATTGGACTTTAAACTTTGTACAACAATAACTAAAGCTTAAAACGCGTTTTAATTGCCAAATTAATTATTAGCGTATTTAAAACAAAAATCTGATCAAGTATTATATTTAGTTTGCTTTTGTATAATATATAATTAACAAATAAAAAATTTTAAAAAAAATATATATATAATTTTAATAAAACTAAGTTTGTAATAAACAAAATTATAGCTAAAATAGTTATAACAACGTTTAAACAATTAAAAAAACTAAAAGCTGTATAACAAAGTAACTTAAAATAGCTTATTATTAAACAATTAAAAAATTGCAACTATAAAAAATAGTTAAATAATAAACAAACAAAGTTAAAATTAAATTAAATATTTTAATAAATATATAAAGCGTTATATAAAAAATGCTTTTTAGCTATTAATTTTTAATGGCTACAAAAGTTATTATTTAATTATTTTTAAACTGTATTATAAAAAAAATTTTATAATTATATTTTATATGCCGGCTTATTTATTATATAAGCTTTAGATTTTTAATGTTAAATGTTTTAGTTTATTAAAATAAGTGTATAGCAAAAAAATTAAACATTTAATATAAGCATATATATTATATGTTTTAAAAAACAATTTTTTATTTGCGTTTTTTAAAACGTTTAATATATTAATAACAAAAGCAAATATTTAAAAAAGTTTTTAAAAAGCAGAATTAATACTATACAATTTTAAATATATTATTTTTTAATTAAACTTTTGTTTAAAAACTTTAAAAATCGAACTTTTATTGCTTACTTTATTTATAAATTAATAATTAACTATTTTAAATAATTTAATTAAAGCTAAATTTTGAGCTTAATATATTTAAAAACAAGTTATATAATATATAAATAGTTTTTTAACAGTTATTGTTAACAATATAAGCTAGTTATTATATAATACAACTATAATTTTTTATTGTTTTATATTATTAAAAAAAAAAGTTGCAACTTTTTATAAAGCAAATAATAAGCTTAGCCAACGTTGTTATACAAAAAAAACTTAATTACAAAATAAAAAATTGCTTATTATACAAAAAATATAAAAATTATAAGTTGTATAAAATGCTGCTAAACAAAAAAGGTTTAAAAATTATTAAAGTAATTGTTGTACAAAAAAGCAAAAAACTTGTGTACAACGCTGTAGGCTTTGCGGCAAAGCTGGTTATAATATGCAAACTTGTTAAAATAATATAAAATTGTTTAATAAATCAGATTCCAAATAAATTTAATTAATTAAATATATAGTTATTAAGTTATTTAGAATTAATTATACAAAAGTTTAAAAAGTGCAAAACTTGCTTGTATATAAAACTAGCTTATAAAATGCGTTATAGCTAATATTAAGCTAATTAAATTATAATTACTTTTGTACAAATAAAAAAAAAAAACTTTAATTTAGCACTATACAAAGTATTAAACTTTATAATTAACAAGCTTATAAAAATATAATGCGCGCTTAGCATAAATTATTAAAAAAAAATTTAATTAAGTATAACAGTTGTATAAACATGTTAAAAAGTATTAAAACTAGCTATAACACTTATATTTTAAAAGCTAATATGCAAAAGCTTTTTTTGTAATTTTAAAGCATATATTTAAATAATAACAAATAATTTATTAAAGCATTTTATATAATAAAACAATAATAGCTATTTTATTAACAAAAAATATAATTAAAGCAGTTATATAAAAAGTTAACAACTTAAGTTTTAACTTAGATTTTTAAGCCAGTTATAAAAAAAAATTAACTAAAAGTATTATATAAAAAAAAAATGCTTTATATGCAGCAAAAAAAACTGCTAGTTATTTAAACATATATTTTAAAAACAAGTTTATATAAAAAACTAATATTTTAACTTATATAAAATAATTTATAACATTTTGCTTACGCTTAAAAAATTTTTAAAGTTAAACAAAAGTAATAAAAATATTAACAAAAAATTTAGCAGCTAATTAATTTAATTTTTAATAAATAATGCTTTTTTTTACTATATAACTAGCAAAAACATTTAAAACTGCAAAACAAATGTTTTATTTAACTAATTTATATTAAATAACTAATATTATATAAAATATTAAAATAAACTATAAAATATAAGCGCTTTAAACTATTTAATAATAAGAAAAATATAATTAAAAGCTTATTTTAAAATTTATTTTTATATAAAAATAAGCTAAACATTAAAAAGTATACATATTAAATTTAGCGCTAATAATATTATAAACGCTATTAATATTATACAAATAAAAATTTTTTTTAATATAATAATATATTATATTTTAAACAGCTTTACTTTTTTTTTATTTTTATTAAAAAATGCTAACAAACTATAAACATATTTTAATAATATAAAAAATATTATTATATAAAAAAATAGCAAAACTATTTTTGTTATATATAAATAAAAATATTTATTTTTTAATATTAGCTTATATAAAGCTAGAATATATTTTATAAAAACAAAACTATAACAGCTTTATTATTGTTTTAAGCACTTTTATATAAAAAAATTATATAATATGCTTAATTATGCAAAATATAATATTAACTATTTTATTTTAAAAAAAATTTAAAAATTTTGTTATTATTATTAATTATATAATTAAGCATTTAAACGTTTTAAATTTTTAATTAAAAACAATTGTAATTTTAATTACAAAGTTATAATAAATGCTATATAAATAAATAATAAGCAGATTTTTTATATAATTAACGCAGCTATATTATTTTAAGCAGCAATATTTTTAAAATTTATATTTATATAAAACGCTTAAAAAACGTTATATAAATGCTAAATTAATATATACTAAAAACTTTTTAACTATATTATATATAATTTAAATATAAATTTTTTGTGTAAAAAGTTTTAAAACTAAATAAAAATTATAAGTATTTAATGTTATACAATGTTTATTAAAACATATTAAGCAATTAGCAAAATTAAAAAAGCATATAAGCTATTTTATTATATATATAATATTTTAAAAGCAAAACTTAGTTATTATATAAAAAAAGAATTAATTTTATAAATAGTAATTAAAGCTTTAAATAATATTGCTAAATTAAATAGCATTATACTAACTTTTTTTATTTTTAAAGCTTATTTTAAAATTAACTAAGATTTACTTTTTTTGTTTAATATTATATAAAAAGCAAAAGCTATTAAAAAAGCAATAAAAATATTATATAAAAAAAAAGCAAAGGTTAAAATTAATTGTGCGATTAATTAATATAATAAGCTTACTTTATATAATATATTATTTTTTTTTTTATAAAGCAAAATTTTAGTATAGCATAAAAAAAAAAGTTAAAATAATTTGTACAAAATATAATTAATTAAAAAATCTAATATAATTATTAATTTAATAAATAGCTTAATACGTTTTAAATATATGCAGGTTAAACTATATTATTATATAATTAAAAAAGCTATTTTAAATATATAAAAAATAAAGCTAAATAACAAGCATTTTTAACTTTTAGCTATATAAAAAAAATAAAAACAACTTTAAAAAACAAATAACTTTTATATAACTTTTATATAATAAATTAGCTAGCTGTTTTTAATTTTTAAAAAAAAACAAAACTATTTCTTAGCTATTAAATTGCGTAAAAACAGCATAATTAATATACCTAGCGCCCTATTTAAAAAATTAAACGCTATAACAATTAATAACCTTGTTATATAAAATATATTTTAGTTTATAAAATATAATTTAATTAAATATAGCAATATTTATATTTTTAAATTTTGCTTTATATAAAAAATTAAAAAAAAAATAATTAAACTAACGTATAATACAAACTACCAGGACATACAAGCTACTAGAACACTTTTTTGATTTTTATATATATATTTTTAAAACATTAATTATTTAACAACTTATAATGCTGCTATTGTACAAAAAAAAAAATGTAAAGCTTATATTACAAGCTATATAACGCGACCTAAAATTATTTATTTAGCGTGCTATAACTATATATAATATTTTTTATATAATATTTTATATATAATAGCAAGGTTGTTTAACAAAAATAATTATATTAAGCGTTAAACAAAAATTAATAAAACTTAAAAAGCAAATTATTATATAATATATAATAAATTTAGTTTTATAATCGTTTTTATTTTAGTTAAATAGTGTTAAAAATATAGCTAATTTTTTTTTGCGCGCATATAACGCAACTACAGTTAATATTAACTAGGCTTTAAACTTTATATAATAACAACTTATTTTTTATACGCGTTTTAATCGAAAAATTAATTATTAGCAAGTTTTTTGCGAAAATTTTAACGTATATTAAAAGTAGTTTAAGCTTGTACAACTTATAATAACAAAATTTAAAATTATTAAAAAAAATATTTATAACTTTAACAAAACTAGTTTTATAATAAGCAAAATATTGTTTAAAATAGTTATTACAATTTTTAATTAGCGCAAATAACTAAAAGCTATATATTAAAACAATTAAAAATAATTGTTTATTATTTAAAATATTAAATTATATAATTATATAATTTTGCTATATATTATTTTAGCAAAAAAAAATTATTTTTTATTATAATATAAAAATAACAAATTATTGTTTAATTAAATTATTATAACAACAAAAAACAGTTAAACAATAAATAAACAAAGTTTTAATTAAATTTAACATTTTAATAAACATATTGCGCGTTATATAAAAAATATTTACTATTTACTAATTTTTAACAATTATAAAAGCTATTACTTTATTAAATTTAAATTATATATTAAAAACTATAATATTATTATTTTTTATATACTTTTTTATTTATTATATTATTTTTAACTTTTTAATATTAATTGTTTTAGCTTATTAAAACATATATATATAAAAAAAATTAATAAATTAGCATAAATATATATTATGCATATTAAAAAAAAAGATTTTTTTATAGCGTTTTATTAAGCATATAAAACATTTATAATTAAATTAAACATTTAAAAAAGTTTTTAAAACATTAAATTAGTTTTATATAATTTAAATTATATAATTTTATAGCTTAAAATAAAATTATTAACTAAAACACTGCTTAAGTTATTATTATTAGCTAAAAAACATTTATTTTTTTAAAAATTACAAACTTTATATAATATTAAAAATATATAATTTTAAGCTAACTATATTAAAAAAAAAGTTATATAGCATTAAAATAGCTTATTAAAAACTATTTTAAAAGCTGTTAACTAAGTTATAAAAAATATAATATTATTTATATATAAAATTTAATTATTAAAAAAAGAAAACGTAGCATTTTAAATAGCAAATTATAAATTTAGTTAATATTGCTATACAAAAAATAAACGTATTTAAAATAAAAAGTTATTTATTATATAATAAAAATAAGATTTTAAAATTAAATAAGTTATTAAAGCGCAGATTTCGAATAAAATACGTATAAATAGTTGTTATATAAAAGCTAGTGCAGCGCGCATACAAAAATATAAAACATGCAGCAAGCTTAAGCATAATATACAAACTTATTAAAATGCTATAAAAACATTTAGCAATAATATATTTAATTAAATTTAATTAATTTAATGTGTTATAATTAAATTATTTAACTTATACATATAAAAGTATAAAAAAGTGTTTTAATAGCTTATATTATATATTAAATTATATTTTTTATATACTGTTTTAAATATTTAATTTTGTTTTTATATTATAAAGTTATATTTAAATTATTTATAAGTTTTATAAAAATATTAAATTAATTTTTTTTATAAATTATTAAATATTATTATTTTTGTTTTATATTTTAACTATTTGTTTTAAGCAATTAATATATAAATATAACTTTATATAAGCATAACTTTTTTTTTGCTTTTTTATTAGCTTAAAAATTAATTGTTAACATTGCTTATTACTTTTTTATTTTTTTTGCTATTTTTATTTTATTTTTTTTATTACTTTTATATTATTATTTATATTATTTTTAACTTTTATAATACTTTTTTATTATATATTGTTTTAAAACTTTTTTTAATAATTAATATTATTTAATTATTTTTAAAAATATTTTTATATTATTAATAAAAGCGTGCTTAAGTTTTTATGTTTAATAATTTATTATATTGTTAAAAGCAGTAGCAAGTTATATAAATAATTATTATTAATATATTGTTTAAAATTTTAAACAAAGTATTTAAAGCTTTATTTTAAAGCTTTAAAAAAAATATTTTTAATTTTTAGTTTAAAATATTAAACTTTATTTAATTTTGCTTATTATTATTTTAATTGTTTTTAGCTTATTATATAATTTATTTAACTTGTGCTATTATTTTAATTTTATAAAACTGTATTTTTTGCAAATTTTTTAGCTTTTTTAATGCTTATACTTTTAATAATAATAACGCTTTTAAAAAAAAATTTGTTTTTTATTTATAAATTTTAAATATTATTTTATATTTTTATAAATTTAAAAGCTTTTATAAGCTATTATAACAGTTTTATAATAATTATATAATATATTTAAATAATTTTATTAGCTTTAAAATATAAATATAATATATAACAGTTTTTATATTTAAACTTAAAAAAAAATTTAATAAATAAAAAAATATATTTTATAACTTTAATTAATTATTAAATTTATTTATAATTTTAAGCTTTTTTATTAACGTGTTTTATTATTAAGTAACAAATATTATTAAGTAACAAAAGTTTTAAGCATTATTTAAGTTATAATATAAAAAAAACAACTATAATACAATTAAATTATTTTAAATTAATTGGAATTTTTTTTATTAAACGTATTTATATTTATTATATAAATGCGCGCATTATAACCGATATTGCTACATATGCTACAATAGCGCGCACACATAAATGCTTTTATTTAATAACTACTACTTTTACTGTTTTTTTAATTTATTTAACTACTACTTTTTTTAAAAACTTAAAAATTTATTTTTTTAAATTAAATAAATATTTTTTTAGTTTATAATTGCTTATTTTTTGTTTTTTAACGTTTATTAAAAATATAGTTAGCTTTTTAAAGCTTAGTTATTTTATTTAATATTAACGTTTGTTTATATAATAAATAATATATAGCTTTTAATAACAAGTTTATAACGTTAATAATTTTGTTTAGCAAACTATTTTAATATTTAAAAATTCAGTTTTTTAAATAAATAAATTGCAAAATAGCTTTTTTAATAATAATAAAAGTTTTTAAAACCTAAATAATAAAAAATAATTTAAGCTTTAATAACAGTATAAAAAAAATTAGCGCAATTTTAAGCTTTAAAATAACAACTTTTAAATTAAATAAAACAAAGCTAATAGCTTTAAACCTAAATATAATATTTATAAGCGTTATTATTTAAATATAAGTTTTAAAAAACGCAAATAAAAAGTTCTTTTTTAAAATATGCGTTATATTTGTTTGTATAATATTACTAATTTTAATACTATACGTTTTTTTTAACAAGCTAAAACATATTACGTTTAAAAGCTAAAGTTTATAAAAAAAATGCGCAAGCATTATTTTAATAAAAATATTATTTTTTTAATAATAGTTTTTAAATTTTTTTAAATAATAGCTTTTATAACTATTAAAAATAAAAAAACGTTTTATATTTATTAAATACAGTTAAATATATTTATTAAAATATTTAATTTATTTTAAACTAAAATTATTATTAATTTAACTGTTATATAAAACTATAATTTGCTATTTAAATAATAAAAAGCTATTATAATACTAAAAAGCAAAATAAGTTTTTTTTTTTAAAATAATAAAAAGTAATACCAACTAATTTTATAAATTAATTAAACAAACAGCTATAAACTAATTTTAATTGTTTTATTAAGCTTGTTTAAGCTTATTTTGCTTTTTAATACTTGTTATAACCATATTAATTATAATTATGCTTATTATAAACTTTGTTTTATTAAAATTGTATATATTTTTTTTTATAATATTTTTACGCTTAATAATCTTTTTTATGCGTTTATAATACGCGTTATATTTAGCAAAATTTTTGCAAAAAATTTAGCTATAATTAATTTAACAGTTTAAACGCGTTTAAAAAGCTAGTATACAGTTTATAAAGCGCGTTGTTTAGCACTTTTTAACTAGTTAACTACTTTGTTTAGCTAATAGTTAGTTAACTATATTTTAAATATAATATATTTAAAAAAAAAACGCTTTTAAATCTAAATAAATTATAAACTATATAATTGTTTGCTTTTTAAAGTTGGTTAATTTTAACTTTATATTTTTGTTGCCGCGCTAAAGCATAATATTAGCAATTTTATAACAAAAAGTTTTATTAAAAACGCTATATATTTTTGCAAGCTTATAAATAAAAATATAAAAATCGCGTTTAAAAGCGTAAGCAGCAGTTAATAACTTAGTTTTTTTTAACGTATGCTTTATTATTATAAATAAAAAAAATAAAGTTTAAATAATAAAAAGTTAGAAAATTTAAAACTTTTGTTACTTAATAATATTTATTATTTAATAATAAAACACGTTATAATTAAAACTAAATTTAAAAACGTTTTAAAATTAGTTTAAAAAGTTATTAAATATAATTAAATAATTAATTTTAAGCTTATTTATTTATATAAGCATATATATTGTTAACAAAAGCGTTAAAGCTTATTATTATTAAATTTAAATAAATATAATTTTTTTTTGCTATATTTATTATTATAAAATTAATAAAGCTTATTAGCTTAATTTTTATATTAAATAAAATTATATAATTATTTAATATATAGTTAACTTTTATTTGTTTAATTAAATACTTTGTTATTTGTTTATTAATTGTTTTTTTTTAGTTTTAAAGTTATTTTAAACCTTTTTATTTTTAATATGCTATTTAAGTTTATTAATACTTTTATTAAAAATTATAAGTTTAATATTGTTAAAAAAAAACAAATATATATATAAAAAGCGCTTAATTTAATATTTTGTTTTATATAATTAATATAAACAATTAAAAGCTTTTAAAAGTTAAAGCTTATATTAATAAAATTTTTATAAAACTAGTTATAAATAATTAATTAACGTTATTTATAAGTTAATAACGCACTATAAGTTAATAACACACTTTTTACTAACCTTTTATTTTTCTACTTTATTTATATATTATTTTATAATAATATAATAGTTTAAAAATTTAAAAAAGCTAATTTGCAGCTAACAATTTAAGCTAAAAAACGTAATTTTAAACTTTTTTTTTATAAGCTTGCTTATATTTATAACGTTTTTAATTATATATTAAAGCAAAAAATTAATAGCAACGCGTTTTATTATATTATAAACGTTATAAAACAAAATTTAATAATATTTAAAAAAAAAATTATTGTTAAACATATTTTTAAGCTAAATATGTAAACGTTTTTGTTTTAGCTTTATTATGTTTAAAAAATAGCTAATATTTTTTAATACAAATATAACGTATTAAAAGTTAGCGTTAACAAGGCTTTAAACTTTATATAATAACAATTTAATTTTTTAATATGTTATAACTGCTAAATTAATTATTAATAAGCTTTTAACAAAAATTTTGCAAGTTATTACAAATAGTTTAACTTTATAAAACGTATAATTAATAAATATAGTATATAAATTAAAAATATTTACAACTTTAATAAAATAAAATTTTTAATAAGCAAAATAATTATTAAAATAGTTATTATAAGCTTTAAAAAATGTAAACGCTTTTAACAAGCTAAGCTTAAAAGTAAAAAATAAGTTATTATAAACTAAGCTATTAATTTTTAAAGTTAAACAATATTATTATATATTATTTTTTTAAGCAAAGTTTATTTTGTGTTTTAATATTGCAATACTATTTTATTGCCGAATTAAATTATAAACTTTTTAAATAACAGTTAAACTAATAATAATATAAATATTAGCTAAATAAAACATTTTAATAATTATATTTAAAGCTGATTTAAAAATAATTATTGCTTTATAATTTTAAATAGCTATAAAAGCTATTATTTAATGCAATTTAAAAAATATTGCTAGTTTAACAATATTATTATGCTTTATATGCTTGCTTATTTATTATATAAGCTTTAGCTTTTTAATTTAGTTTTTTTTAATATTTTAAAACAGCGTTATAATAAATATGTTAAAAATTTAATATAGCGCTATTAAACTTATATTAAAAAGCAAAACTTTTTTGCAAGCTTTATATATATATTTATATATACATTTATTAACTAAAACATTTAATTAAGTTTTAAAACAGCTAAAATTATGCTTTTAAATATAAATAAAGTTATATTTGCATTAAATATTTAAAAAACACATAAAATATTTTTTTTAAACTTTAAACTACTATTTTAATTTTAAATTTTAAAAATGCTTATTATTATATTAAAAACTAAATAACAATTAACTTTTATTAAAACTAAAATTAAAAATTATTTTTTAAGCTTGCTAATTAAAATTTTAAATTTTATTAATTTAATTATAAAAGCTACACAAAAGTTAATATATAAAAATATTTTTTTATAGCAAAAAAACAAAAAGTTTTATAAAACTAATTATATTTTAAATAAACGTTGCAAAACTAAAAACAAACAACTATAACATAAAAAACCTTTTATTATAGCTAACGCTTAAGTTTTATAAAAATTTAAAAATAATAAAGTATTTAAATTAAATAATAAAGCTAAAAATAATTGTTTAGCAAAAAAAGTATAAACGGGTTAATAACGCTATAATATTTATAGTAAACTTAAATATAATGCGCAAACTTGTTAAATAAAAATAAAAACATTTAATAAAAAAGATTACAATTAATTTAATTAATTTATATATGTTATAGTTAAGTTATTTAAGTTAGCGCATAAAAAGTGCTAAAAAGTGCGTTATTAACTTGTGGTGCATTATTAACTTATAAGTAATGTTATTATTAAATTTATAATAAAAAGTTAATAATTATTATATAAACATTTAAATTTTAAATATTATAAACATAATTATTTATTTAATATAAACGTTTTTATATACCTTTTTTATTGCACGCTTATTAAACTAGTTAAAAAAATTATTAAATTAATAAATTGCTATATTAAAATAGTAATTAATACATGGGCATAAAAAATTAATATACAAGTATAACCTTATATAAGCATAACTTTTTTCTGCTTTTTTATTAGCTTAAAAAATTAGTATATTTAGCTTTATTTATTTTACTTGCTGCTTTTAAAACAGCTAATTATATTTTAAAATTATTTTATTTATTAAAATATATATTTTTATACTTGTTTTTATTTTTTTTTTTATTATAGTAAATATTATAAAGCTGTTATTTTTTTTATGGCGTTTTGTTTTAAAAAACTAATATTATGCTATTTTAAAAAATGCTGTTAAATTATATAACTTAAAATAATAATATAATAAATACTACTGTTAAACAATTTTATATTTAGTTATAAGCTATAAGCTATAACTTTTATTAACTTTTTTGTTTTTAAATATTAAGCTGTACTTGTTGTTTGCTTGCTTAAACATTTATTGTTTTTTTAGTTTTAAGCATTGTTAACTAATTATATATTTAGCGTTATTTTTTGTTATTTAACTTTTTTAAATTAATTTTAATTTTAGCTTTAGCTACTTTTAATTTGTTTTAATTTTTATAGAAATGCTTTTTTTTTATAACTTATTAGCTTGTTTTTTAATAATATAATAAGCTAACTAATAAATTAAAAAATTAATTTAATTATAAGTTAAGCTAAAATTGCTTATAAAAAGTTTTTAAGTTTTTTATAAAAGTTAGTAACAATTTTAAAATTTAAAATACGTTTATATAAATCTTTTGCTATTAATTTTTATAATTGCTAACAAAAATAAATCTTATATTTTATAAAAGAATTTTTAAATGCTAGCTTTAAATATATTTTATAACAAAAAATTTTAAATTTATTAAAAACTAAGTAATTGTTAATACAATTATTTATATTAATTAAACAAAGATTTTTTATAATAAGTAGTAATTTTTAAACAATTTAATATTATTAATTAAAGCTTGTTTAAATAATTTATAAAAAGTTTAAAATATTTGCAATAAAATAATACTTTATTTTAAACAAAAGCTTATTAAAAATTACGTTTTTAATTGTTTAATATATTTTGTATTATTTTAATAAAACTATAAAAATAACTTATGTTATTTAATTAGTAGCTTTTAACGTTATTATTGCTTGTTTTTATATTAAAAATAATTTAAATATTAAAATTATAGTATTTATAAATAAAACAACGTATTTATTAAGCTTTAAATAGCATTAATAATATATAAAAGTATTATTAAATGTTTTATTAGTTGTTAAATTTGTAATAAAAGTTTATTTATGCTTTATTATAGTTATAAAAAACTTTATTAATAAATAATTTTGTATTAAATAGCTTTTTATTTGTAGTATTTAACCTTTTTTATATTATAATAGTAAAATTAGAATTTTTAAAATTGTTAGTTATAAAACTATTATTATTAGTTTAGCTTTTAATTTATTTGTTTTTTATATAAAGTAAAACATTAAAGTTAATATAATAAATATAAAGCTATTATTATATAAAAAAAAACTAGTTGTTTAAAGCTGCTTTTATTAATTAATTATTATTAGTTATAATAATATTAAAGTTTTAAATAATATATTAGTTAATAAGCTGTTAAATATTTTTAATAAAAAATTAGAACTTTTTTTGCTTTTTGTTATTAATAAAACTAAAAGCAACGTTAAAAATAAATTTTAAACAAGTTTAATTAATTGTTTAAAACAATAAAAGTTTAAAACAATTAGTATTATATATATTATTAAAGCTAATAACTTTAAAAAATTGTTTTTATATTTAAAAGCAATAAAAAAAAGTTTAAACTAAACTAATAAAACAATTTAACTTATTTTTATTTTATTTAATAAAATAAAGGATTTTTTTGTTATTAAAAAGTTTAATAAAAGCTATTATTAAGTTATAACTATATAACTTTTTTTAGTAAATAAAAAAATAAGCGTTATAAATATTTTTTTAAATAAAAATAGTTTTAAAGTATTGTTTTTTAATTAAGCTTTATATATTTTAAGCTTAAATATTAATATAGCAATTTAATAATTTAATAGTTTTTTTAATTAGCTTAATAAGCGTGCAGTAAAAAAGGTATGCAAAAAAGTTTATATTAAATAAATAATTATGTTTATAATGTTTAAAATTTAAATGTTTGCGTAATAACTATTAGCTTTTTGTTATAAACTTAGTAATAACTAATTATTTATAACTAGTTTTATAAAACTTTTGTTAATATAAGCTTTAGCTTTTAAAAGCTTTTAATTATTTATATTAATTATATAAAACAAAATATTAAATTAAGCGCTTTTTATATATATATTTGTTTTTTTTAATAATATTAAAGCTGTAGTTTTTAATAAAAGTATTAATAAATTTAAATAACGTATTAAAAATAAAAAACGGATTGTTAAAAATAAAAAAGTTTAGAATAGCTTTAAAGCTAAAAAAAGATAATTAATAAGCAAGCAACAAAGTATTTAATTAAGCAAATAAAAGTTAATTATATATTAAATAGTTATATAATTTTATTTAACATAAAAATTAAGCTAATAAGCTTTGTTAATTTTATAGCAATAAATATAGCAAAAAAGAATTATATTTATTTAAATTTAGTAATAATAACTTTTAATGCTTTTGTTAACAACGTATATGTTTATATAAATAAGCAAACTTAAAATTAATTGCTTAATTATATTTAATAACTTTTTAAACTAGTTATAAAACGTTTTTAAATTTAGCTTTAGTTATAATAAAAAAGCTTAAAATTATAAAGTATATTTTTTTATTTATTAGATTTTTTTTTAAGTTTAAATATAAAAGTTATTATATGTTGTATTTATATTTTAAAGCTAATAAAATTATTTAAATATATTATATAATTATTATAAAGCTGCTATAATAGCTTATAAAAGCTTTTAAATTTATAAAAGTATAAAACAATATTTAAAACCTGTAAATAAAAAGCAAAAAGATTTTTAAAAACGTTATTATTATTTAAAGTATAAGCATTAAAAAAGCTAAAAAATTTGCAAAAAATACAGCTTTATAAAATAAAAATAATAATATAAGTTAAATAAATTATATAATAAGCTAAAAGCAATTAAAGTAATAATAAGCAAAGTTAAACAAAGCTTAATACTTTAAATTAAAAATTAAAAATATTTTTTTTA
Source organism: Xylaria digitata (assembly GCA_022495195.1). Classification (NCBI taxonomy): domain Eukaryota; kingdom Fungi; phylum Ascomycota; class Sordariomycetes; order Xylariales; family Xylariaceae; genus Xylaria; species Xylaria digitata. The sequence continues at coordinate 16,846 of MU377210.1, forward strand.
AAGCTTTAAATATTTTGTTTAAAATTTTAAACAATATATTAGCAATAATTGTTTATATAACTTATTGCTACTTTTAACAATATAATAAATTATTAAATATAAAAGCTTAAGCATGCTTTTGTTAATAATATAAAAACATTTTTAAAAGTAGTTAAATAATATTAGTTATTAAAAAAAGTTTTAAAACAATGCGTAATAAAAACGTATTATAAAGGTTAAAAATAATATAAATAATAATATAAAAGTAAGAAAAAGTTATGCTTGTATAAGGTTATACTTATATATTAATTCTTTATGCTTATATATTAATTGTTATTAATATTTAAGCTTAAAATATATAAAGCTTAATTAAAAAATAATATTTTAACACTGTTTTTATTTAAAAAAATATTTATAACGTTTGTTTTTTTATTTATTAAAAAAAGTTATATAGTTATAATTTAATAACAGCTTTTATTAAACTTTTTAATAATAAAAAATTTTTTTATTTTATTAAATAAAATAAAAACAAGCTAAATTATTTTATTAGTTTAGTTTAAACTTTTTTTTATTGCTTTTAAATATAAAAACAATTTTTTAAAATTATTAGCTTTAATAATATATATAATACTAATTGTTTTAAGCTTTTATTATTTTAAGCAACTAGTTAAACTTGTTTAAAATTTATTTTTAACGCTGCTTTTAGCTTTATTAATAACAAAAAACAAAAAAACTTTTAATTTTTTGCTAAAAATATTTAATAACTTGTTAACTAATATATTATTTAAAACTTTAATATTATTATAATTAATAATAATTAATTAATAAAAGCAGCTTTAAACAACTAATTTTTTTTTATATAATAACAGCTTTATATTTATTATATTAATTTTAATATTTTATTTTATATAAAAACCAAATAAATTAAAAGTTAAATTAATAACAACAGTTTTATAATTAGCAATTTTAAAAATTTTAATTTTATTATTATAATATAAAAAAAGTTAAATATTATAAATAAAAAGCTATTTAATATAAAATTATTTATTAATAAAGTTTTTTATAATTATAATAATGTTTTTAATATATAAAAGCTAATTATAATAAAGTATAAATAAACTTTTATTGCAAATTTAATAACTAATAAAGCATTTTATAATATTTTTATAAATTGTTAATATTATTTAAAGCTTAATAAACACGTTATTTTATTTATAAATATTATAATTTTAATATTTAAATTATTTTTAAAATAAAAGCAAACAATAATAATATTAAAAACTATTTATTAAATAATATAAATTATTTTTATAGCTTTATTAAAATAATGCAAAATATATTAAATAATTAAAAATGTTAAATAAGCTTTATATAATATTGTACATTAAACACACGTATAAAATAAAATATAATCTATTATACTATATTCATTTATATTTCTATATATAAAAAAAAAGCTTTATATAAAGCAAAGTTTTTACTTTAAATAAAAACTTCTGCTAGCATATAAGCTAATACTGTTGAAATAACTAGTATTAGTTGCAACCGTATATATAAGCACATACAAAGTTATTGTTATATATAAGGTTATTAACATATATGCACCTAATTCCCTTTATTATATTAGCTTATACGCTAGCAAAAATTTTTACCTAAAATAAAAACTCTGCTTTATATAAAACTTTCTTTTTTTATAAAAATATATAAATAAATATAATACAATAAATTATATTTTATTTTATACGTATATTTAATATACAATATTATATAAAGCTTATTTAACATTAATTAATAGTTGCAAAAACATTTTTTATACAATTGTAAAAGCATTACAAATTAGCAAAAATAAAAACAAAAGCACTTACAGCTTAACTAAGTTTTTATATCGTACTTTAATTTCTTTGTTATATAAATATTACTTTTTTAACCAAACTAAGTATACTTATACGTTAAAAAAACAAAAAAATTAATTTTATTGTTATACAAATATTATTTTTTTAACAAAACTAAGTACATTTATATTATAACAAAAAAAATAGTATGCAATTATATTTAATAACTTGTTATATAATAGCAAAAACAACAACTTGTTTATTTAGTTTTACTTATAAATATAATATTAAATACTTTGCATAATGCAGCAAAACCTGCTATATGTTATAATCGTATAAAATACCTTACAACATTATATTAATGCTATAAACTAAGATTCTAAGCTAAAAAAAAAAAAAAAAAAAAAAGGAACAGCGAAGCTTGCGATCTTTTAAAATTAAATATAATATAATTACCACTTTGTAAGTTGTAGTTTGTGCGTTTTTTATTAATATAACAGTTTAATAATAGTTTATATATTATATTTTTTTATTAAAACGAAATATAGATCTTAATTTATATTAATGCTAGATATAGCGTTTAATTATTATAGCTTTTTTTAACTTTTTAGCTATATTGTTATTTAAGTAGTTTTTTGCATATTTATTTGCGGCAGCTGCACATATTTATTTTTTTAGTTTAACTAATAGCTTTAAAGCTTTAAAATATAGCTTATAAAATTGTTTAAGTGCAGCAAATACATTTTTAAAGTTTTTTGCTAAGTATTATATATTGTTAAAATTATATTTTTGCTAAAAAACTTAATATTATAGTATATAATATTTTTTGTACAAGCGTAATTTTTTTATTTTGTTTATTTTATATTTAGATTTTTTGTTAATATTTTTAAGTTTTAAAAGCGTTTAAATTTGTTATAATAATAAATTATTATTTGCTTTTTATAATTAGTTAATATAAAATAGGTTTTTTATTTTGTATAATAAAAATAAGTTTAAAACGTAGTTATAGTTTTATTTTTTTAAAATTTTAAATAGTTTTATAAATTGTAAGTTTAGCTAGGTAATTAATATTTATATAAAAAACTTTTTTTTTTTAAAAAATACTTTGTTTTTTATTTTAAAGTTAACTAGTTTGCGCTTTTTGTTAGCTTATAATTTTTGTTGTTTTTAAGCTGCTTTTGCTAATGCATGTGCTATTTTTTAAACTTTTTATATTTATTTTATTAATTTTAGTGCTAGCTTTTGCAGCAACGTACTAATTTTTTTGTTTAAAAGTTTTGTTAATAATAAATTATATATATTAGTTTTTAAAGCTACTTTTAAAAAAGCTATATTTAATAATAAATATTATAATAAGTTATAAATAAATTTAATGTTAATAAATAAAAGCTTTAATTGTTTTAATATTTGTTAATATAAAATTGTAGTTATTAATTAAGTTTTTAGTTAATAAACTTGATTATTTTTTATATTTAAAAATAATAAGCGCTATTATTATAGTGTTTTATTTTAATTAACTTGTTAATTTTTTTTATAAAATTTAATATAAAAAGCTTTATATTATTTAATAGCTAACAGTTTAGTATACCGAAAAATTAATATAAAAAACAATAGTATTATGTTGTTACTATTTTTGCTGTATTAAATTTTTTATTTAAAAATATAGCTAATAAACAGCTAAATTTGTTTATAAAAGCTTAAACATAATTATAACTTTAGCAGTTTTTTAGCATGTTTTTTTTGTTTACTATTATTTGTTTTAAAATATTTTGTTTTTTTAACAGTTGTAACAGTTGTATACATATTTTTTAACATTTTGCTTTAAATAAAGCTAATAAAAATTTTGCTTAATTATTTTAATTGTTTTGTTTTAGCTTAAGTAAACAATAATCTTAAAATAATATAACTTTTTAATTAAAGCTGTTATAAAAAAATAATATTATTTAAAATAATCTTAAGCACTTTTAGCTAATAGTTTTTATAGCTTAATTTTTAAGCTTTGTTTTTTTTTTTAATTAGTTTTATTAGTTCAGCTTTTTTAAATGCTATTTTATTGCTTTTTATAACAGCTATTAATTTTTTTATAGCTTAAAGTTCGATTATAATTAAAATGCGTTCTTTAGCTTTTTATGCTTTTATTATAAATAACTTAGCTATTTTTTTAAATAAAATATTAATTACTACGTTTTTTTTTTTAAGTTTATATTAAAAAATAATATTAAAGTTTATTAAAAAGTTAGCCTACCGAACTTAATATGTTAAAAGCATACGTTTAATTAAAAAATATAAAAAAGTTTAATAATTTATAATAATAAAAAATTTCTGTTTTAAAAGCTTTAAACAATAATGTTTTAAAGTTTATATTATAGCTAACATTTTTTTATTTTATATAAAGTAAACTTTTTTTAATACAGTTATTGTTTTAAAAAAATATTTTACAAGTTTTTATTTTTTGTTTTTTTATTGCTGCTAAATAACTTTGCTAATAACGTTTTTTAATACGTTAATTTTTATTTAAATAAGTTGCTTTAAGCAAAAAAATGCTAATATTAGTATTTAGCATGCTAATTGCTTTATAGCTTTAAAAGCGTTCTTTTGTTTTAAGCTTTTTTTAAACAGGGCGTTTTTTTTAAATAATTAGTTTAATAGTTTTATAATATTGCTAATATAATAAATAAATATATAAATAAAGTTATATAGTTTTAAAAAAGATTAAACTGTTTTAACTTTATTAAAGTTTTTAAACTTTTAGTTTATAATAGCTTTAATTTTTGCTAAATTAATTTAAATATTAATTTTAGCTTTTATAATAACGTTTAAATAATTTATTATAATAATATTAAATTAAAATTTCTTAATATTTTTTTATAATTAAATTTTATATAAACAATAAATAACCTTTTTATATTGTTTTTAATACTTTTTTTCTAGTTTTAAATATATTAATATATTATTAGTATATATATTAACAAATTTGTTTAATAGTTTTTATAGTTAAATATTAATAAAAAATTGCTATTAAGCTAAACTTATTTTAAAGCTAAAAAAAAAAACTTTTTATTAAAAAACTTTTTATTAAATATAAAAAGTTATAAAATATTAAAAGTTAATTAATATATATAGCTAATAAAAAGTTTTAATAATATTAAATTTAAAATATTGTTTTATATTTTAGCAGTTATAAATAATACTATTTAAATTTAAAGCTAAAACTATTTTATTTTTTAAATATTAATTTTGTTAGCAGTAATTAATATAAAACCTTTGTTTTTATAAATGCAGCTTAAAAGCAAATAAAACTAGCGCTACGTTTACTTTTATAGCCGGTTTAATAAAATCTATTTTTAGCAGCTAGTTTATTATTTTTTTTTTAAAAAATAAATACTAAATTAAAGTTTAATATTTTAAAAGCTTATTGTTTTATATTTTTTTATTAAGTTTAAAAATTATATTGTGTTTTAATTATAATAAAAATAAAATGTTTGCTTTTTTTTTTAAAAAAAAACTTTTTAAATATATTAGTAGTTTTAAAAAAAAACGTTGAACTAAAGCTATATGCTTAAGATTTTTGTTTGCAAAAAACAGTATATATTTTTTATTATACATTTTTTAAAGCTTAACTACTTTTATATTTATAATTTTTTTGTTTTTAAATAATTTTACAAACTTAATAAATATTAGTTTAGCTAGCATTTTTAACGCTAGCTTAGCTTATTATTAACAGTTTAAATTATTTTTAACTTGCTTTATAATTTTTTAAATTATAGCTTAGTTTTTTATTTTTTTTACGCTTATTATAACAGTAGCTAATTTTTTTTTTTTGCTTTTTAAAGTATGCAATACTTTTTTTTTAAAGCTTAATTTTATTAGTTTGCATTTTATTAAACGCTAAAATTAATTTAACGTTTAGCTTTGTTTAATAATTAAATTTAAATAGCTAAAAAATATTTTGTTAATGCAAATTGATTTTTAAATTATATTAAGCGTTATTTTTTGCAGTTTAAAAAAAAGTTATATTTAACAAGCTAATTTATACTAATTATAACCTTATAACCTATATTTATTATTTAAAACACTTAGTTTTTAAAACAGCAGCTATTAATTTTTAAAGTAGCTATTAAATGCTTTTTTATTAAGCTTGCAGTTTTTTTACAATAATTAAACAAAAATATTAATTAGTTTAAATAAATTATTTGTATATTAAATTGTTATTTAATTTATTTAACTAATTTTTTGCTTATTAATAAATTTGTTTATGTTTTAATATTATATAACGCAATAGTTTTTATTTTAAAGTTATTTATTTGTAATTATATTTTTTAATTAAATAGTATTAACTTTTTTTAACTATTTATTTTAGCTAATAAAAAAAATAAAACTGTTAAAAAAACTTTTAATAGTTTTGCTAGTTTTTTAAGTTATTTAAGCTAAATAAATTGTTGTTTGCTTTTTTTTTAGTTAGCTAAACTTTGTTTATATTTGCTTGCTTTTTAAAATAGTTAGCTATTTTATATTTTAGTTTGCTATATTTAAAGCATATATTATTATTTTAATAAACTTTTTTTTTTTTATTAGTTAGCGCTTGTTTAAATTAGCTAGCTGTTTTAATAAAATTAAGTTTGTTAAGCGCTTGCTGCAAAGTTTTTATAACTAAGTTGCTAGCTTTAGTTTTAGCTTTATAGTTAACGCTAATTTTTTAGCATTATTAAAAAACGTGTTTATAATTAAATATAGCTTTAGCTATTTTGTTATAAAAGCGTTTATAAATTATGCTTAAATTAATATTAGCTTTAAAAATCTTGCTGCTTAAGTTTATATTAATATAGCTTTTAAGCAGCTTAAACTAAAAAATAAATTAATAAATATTGCTATTTTTATTAAGCTAAAACAGCTTAATTTAAGTTATAATAAGCTGTTTTTAAAGTTTAAATCAATTTAATAAATTTATTAAATAAACGCTTAATAAAATAAAATCAAGTTTTAATAAATTTTTTAATGTTTTTTTTTAATAAAAACATTATATAGCATATATAGCTTTGTTTAATATAAAAAATAATAAAATCTTTTTTTAACTTGTTAGCTAGTTTTTTAAGCTAGTTATTAAAAAAGTTTTTGTTGCTTACAAATTTATTTAAGTTTGCTTTTTAAATTTTTGTTTTCTTTTTGTAGTTTTTGTTAGCTACGTTAATTAAATAGCTAATAAGTTTAAACATTTTTTATGCGGCTATGTTTACAAATCTAAAGCTAATGCTGCTAAAAGCGCTGCTTTTAATATTTTTATACTGTTGTTTACTTAGTAAAAACGTGTTAGCTTAGTACTAAATTTAAGCTTATAACTGCTTAATTAGCTAATAAAAACGCTAAATTTTGTTTTAGTTATTTTTAGCTATAGTTTTTAGCATAAGTATTATTTATTTTTTTTTTAGTTTAAAAGCGTTTAAAAAAGCTTTTGTTTTTTGTTTTTTTTTTTTTTCGATTAATTAAATCAGTATATTAATAATTAAATTTTTTAGTAGCATATTTTTTAGCGCTGTATATAATTGTAGTTTTGCAAATTTTTTTAAGTTTGTAATAAATATTAAAAAAGTTTTTTAAAATAGCATATAGTTATATTAAATAGTTATATTTGTTTTTTAATAGTTATATATTAACTAAAAAAAAAAAGTAATGTTTTTATGTTTTGTTTACTATAGCGAAAAATAAAGTTTTATATTTAGTTAACGCTTAATAATAAAAATAAAAAAGCTTAAAATAATGTTATAATTGTATAAAATGTTTTATAATATTGTATTAATGCTATAAACTAAGATTTTAAGCTAAAAAAAAAGAAAAAAAAAAGAACAGCAAAGCTTGCAATCTTTTAAAATTAGATATAATACAATTACTACTTTATAAGTTATAGTCTATACGTTTTTTATTAATATAACAGTTTAGTAGTAGTTTATGCGTTATATTATATTATAAACTTTAATTAATTTTACATACAAAAAAATTGCTAAAAACTTTAAGCTTAGTTTTAAAAACGTATAAAACTATTTTAACTTTAAATACTAAAAAAAAAGCATTAATCTAAGTTGTACAACTTTAAAATTGCTAAACATATAAATAATGTTTTAAATTATTAAATATTAATACTTAAAAAATGTTTAATAAAAGTTTTAAAAAGCGTATATAAAAAATTTTAAAAACTAAATAACAAACTATTTTTTTTAAACTTATTATATATTATGCAAAAAACTACTTTAAATATTTAAAGCTAAAAGTATACAACTAAAATTAAAAAAGTTAAACTAAATTAAAAGTTTTATACAAATTGTATAAAGCAAATATAATTTAATAAAAAACTAGCTAAAACTTTTAACTATTTAAAACAATTTATTAACTGCTATATAAACATTATTACCTTTTTTTTATATTAAGTTAACAACTTTATATAACGTTACAAAAAACTTTAATTTTAAATATAACTATATAAACTAAAACTATATAATTAAAGCTAACTTAAAATATATATTTTTATATTTTTAAAAACTATTTTGCTTAAAACTATATATAACTAACAATTAAAAACTAAAATATTTTTAAACTAATATATAAACATATAATAAAAACAAAATATAAACCAAATTTTTAGCTAGTATATAAATACTTTATTGTTTATTATTTTTAACAAACTTTAAAACAACAAACATATTTTTATACAACATTAAACTTTGTATTAAATAGCTTTTTAATAAACTTATTTTTTACAAAAAACGTATAAAACAAAATAATTTTATTTAAAAAGTATGCAATTTTCTAAAAAACTTAAAAAAAAAAAAAGAATTACTTAAATTAGCTATACAACTTGTTATATAATAAAGCATATTTATTTATAAATGCTTATTGCTAACTTAAAATTATAAAAAATTAATATTATGCAGTATTTTCAACTATTTTAAAAAGTTGTACAAAAAACTTTTTTACTTACTATATTGGCCTAAATAAAACTTAAAGCAAAATTTATTATATAATAAATAATTACTTTAATATTAATACAAATTATAGCTAATATTAAGCTAATTAAACTATAATTACTTTTGTATAAATAAAAAAAAAAAACTTTAATTTAATACTATATAAAATATTAAACTTTATAATTAATAAGCTTGCAAAAATATAACGCGCGCTTAATACAAGTTATTAAAAAAAAATCTAATTAAGTATAATAGTTATATAAACATATTAAAAAGTATTAAAACTAGCTATAGCACTTATATTTTAAAAGCTAACATATAAAAGCTTTTTTTCTAACTTTAAAGCATATATTTAAGTAGCAGCAAATAATTTATTAAAACATTTTGTATAATAAAACAACAACAGCTATTTTATTAACAAAAAATATAATTAAAGCAGCTGTATAAAAAGCTAACAACTTAAATTTTAACTTAGATTTTTAAGCTAACTATAAAAAAAAACTAACTAAAAATATTATATAAAAAAAAAATGTTTTATATATAACAAAAAAAGCTGCTAGTTATTTAAACATATATTTTAAAAACAAGCTTATATAAAAAATTAATATTTTAACTTGTATAAAATAATTTATAATATTTTGCTTACGCTTAAAAAATTTTTAATATTTTTAATAAAATATAAAAAATTTCTAAAATTAAATAAAAATAATAAAAATATTAACAAAAAATTTAGCAGCTAATTAATTTAATTTTTAATAAATAATGCTTTTTTTTATTATATAACTAGCAAAAACATTTAAAACTGTAAAACAAATATTTTGTTTAACTAATTTATACTAAATAATTAATATTATATAAAATATTAAAATAAATTATAAAATATAAGCGCTTTAAACTATTTAACAGTAAAAAAAACATAATTAAAAGCTTATTTTAAAATTTATTTTTATATAAAAATAAGTTAAACATTAAAAAGTATACATATTAAATTCGGCGCTAATAATATTATAAGCGCTATTAATATTATATAAATAAAAAATTCTTTTAATATAATAATATATTATATTTTAAATAGCTTTATCTTTTTTTTATTTTTATTAAAAAACGCTAACAAATTATAAGCGTACTTTAATAATACAAAAAATATTATTATATAAAAAAATAGCAAAACTATTTTTATTATATATAAATAAAAATATTTATTTTTTAATACTAGCTTATATAAAGCTAAAATATATTTTATAAAAACAGAACTATAATAGCTTTATTGCTATTTTAAGCACCTTTATATAAAAAAATTATATAATATGCTTAATTATGCAAAATATAATATTAACTATTTTATTTTAAAAAAAATTTAGAAATTTTGTTATTATTATTAATTATATAACTAAACATTTAAACGTTTTAAATTTTTAATTAAAAACAACTATAATTTTAATTATAAAATTATAATAAATGTTATACAAATAAATAATAAGCAAGTTTTTTATATAATTAATATAGCTATATTATTTTAAGCAGCAATATTTTTAAAATTTATATTTATATAAAACGCTTAAAAAGCGTTATACAAGTGCTAAATTAACATATATTAAAAACTTTTTAACTATATTATATATAATTTAAATATAAATTTTTTGTTTAAAAAGTTTTAAAACTAAGCAAAAATTATAAGCATTTAATATTATATAATGTTTATTAAAATATATTAAGCAATTAGCAAAATTAAAAAAATATATAAACTATTTTGCTATATATATAACATTTTAAAAACAAAACTTAATTATTATATAAAAAAAAAATCAATTTTATAAATAGTAGTTAAAGCTTTAAACAATATTGCTAAACTAAACAATATTATATTAACTTTTTTTATTTTTAAAGCTTACTTTAAAATTAATTAAGATTTGCTTTTTTTGTTTAACATTATATAAAAAGCAAAAGCTATTAAAAAAGCAATAAAAATGCTACATAAAAAAAAAATAAAAGTTAAAATTAATTATACAATTAATTAATATAACAGGCCTACTTTATATAACATATTATTTTTTTTTTTATAAAGCAAAGTTTTAATATAGCATAAAAAAAAAAGTTAAAATAGTTTATACAAAATATAATCGATTAAAAAATTTAATATAATTATTAATTTAATAAACAGTTTAATACGTTTTAAATATATATAAATTAAACTATATTATTATATAATTAAAAAAGCTACTTTAAATATACAAAAAATAAAACTAAACAATAAATATTTTTAACTTTTAGCTGTATAAAAAAAACAAAAATAACTTTAAAAAACAAATAACTTTTATATAACTTTTGTATAACAAATTAGCTAGCTGTTTTTAACCTTTAAAAAAAAACAGAACTATTTTTTAGCTATTAAGTTGTATAAAAATAGCATAATTAACATATTTAGCGCTTTATTTAAAAAATTAAACGCTATAAAAATTAATAACTTTGTTATATAAAGCATATTTTAATTTATAAAATATAATTTAGCTAAATATAATAATATTTATATTTTTAAATTTTGCTTTATACAAAAAATTAAAAAAAAAACAATTAAGCTATACAAAAAGTTAAAACTTATTATATAAAGCTATAACAATAGTAAAAAAAAAACAGTTTTTATATAATTGTTAACTATTTAATAAATAAGCTAGCAATTACTTTTTGTACTAAGCTTTTTTTTAATACGCAATTTTAATATATTAAGCAAACTTTAAAACATTATATAAACATATATATAATTAAAAAATAAGCTAGCTAAAAAAATCTTTATATAATTATTAATAAAACTAAAGTTAAAATATTTTAATAAAACAATTTTATAAATTGTACAACTTTTATATAAACTAACAAAATTAAAGTTATATTAATTTAAAACTTATTATTAATATTATTATAAAAAATTAAAAATAATTATTTTTATATATAACTTATATTTTTTAATTATAATAAAGCTATTATATAACTTTAATATTACTAATTTTTAAACAAATAATATATTTAGTTTTATAACACTTAATTTTTTAGCTAAAAAAAAACATAAGCTGCAACAAGCTAAATTTTATACAAAACTAAAAAAAATATTTTAGTTAAACTATTTTATAAAGTTTAATAACAAACAAATTATTTTATTATTTAAAAATAATATTATTTTAACGCAAAAAAGCTAAACAAACTAATTAAATTTAGTTAACTTTTGTATAAAAAATTTTGCGCAGCAATATATTTTGCAACGTGTAAAAAATATATATATTAGCAATATTTGCTAGCTAAAAGCAGCATATAATTTTGCTGCTACAGCTTAAATAATAAATTCTAAGCCAAACAATATTATAAACTTAAACAAAAAAATTAAATAGCAAATAAATAACTTAAACTACAGCTTAACTTTTATACTACTAAATTTATATTATATAAAACTATTTATTTTTATAAACAAATTTTTTGTTAACAATATTAATATAACCTTATAATTTAGATTTTTTATTATATTAAGTATTAAAAACTATATAAAAGCAAACCTAAGTTTTAAAATTAAAAAAAATATTATATACTAAAACTTTAATAAATGCAAAAAAATAACTAAAAGCATACTTGCTAATAAATTATATAACATAATTAATAGCTTTAATAATGCTATTGCTTTTTATATAACATTTTTAAAAATTATAACTATGCTAAATTTACTTTTTATTTTAACAATTTTATGTTTTAACTTAAAATTGTTATATAACTGTTTAATAAAGCTAAATATAACGCAAAAAAAGCGCTTAATAATAAATATTATATTATTTAAAAAGTTATATAAAAAAAAAAAATCTTTAAAATATAATAAATTAATAGCAAAAATAATCTTATTAATACGTTTATAAAAAAAACGTTAAACTAAGCATTAAAAACTTTTGTATTAATAAATAAGCTATTTATATAAATAAAAGCATATATAAACAAAACTTAAATAATTATATATAATTATAATAATTACAAAAAAAAAAGTATATAATAATAAAAGCAATAACGCATCCTCTAATTGACTTGGCCACCCAATTGAATGGGCCACCCCCCTGCTACGTACCACTACATAACATTATATATAAACCTTAAAATAACTTTACTAATAAAAATCATAAAAATATAAAGAAAACACCATTAGATTCGTAATTAAATAAGGAATCCAAATATAGTAGTCTTTTCATTATATTTATATCATAACAGTTTTAAAAAATAGAAAAGATTTAAAAGATTATTTTATATATAAAAATGTATACAATTTAACAATATAATAACTTTACCAATTCTAATCGTATAATAAAATAATTTATACCGTTAGATTTGTAACTAAAAAAGGAATTCAATAATATTTTTGTTTATTTTATCGCTAATTTATTAAGCGAGTTATTAAGCAATACGCTAATATAACGCTAAGCAAGGATTATTTTAGCGCTTATTTTAGCGTATTGCTTAATAACTTGCTTAATAAATTAGTTATAAAATAAACAAAAATACTACTGAATTCCTTATTTAGTTGCGAATCTAGCGGTATATTTTATTTTATTATACGATTTAAATTGGTGAAGTTATTAAAGTATTACGTGATAAAGCACGGACGATTTTTGTATGCGTTTTAGGGTGGCCCATTCAATTGGGTGGCCAAGTCAATTGGGGGATGCGTTATATAAAAATATATTAATTTTAAAAAAAACTTTAAAAAACAAAAAACAACGTAAACTTTACTTATTTTTATTTTTTTTATTATACAACTATTTTTTTTATAAATATTTTAACTTTAACTTTTTTTTAAACATAATAACTATAATAAACGTTATATAATTTTTAAATGCATGCTGCATAAGCATTATTTTAAAACTTTATAACTTAATAATATTTATAAAACAAAAAACTATTATAATTAGCATAAGCATTCTGTTTATATAAAATAATAGCAATATTATATAACTAAATAAAAACAGCTTAAAAATAACTTTTGTAGCAAATAATGCGTATAATAAACAAATTTAGCAGCTTGTAAGCTAAAACTTAAATTTAAATATTAATTAAAAACATTATAACAACTTAAGCTTTTTTAGCTTACGTATAAAAAGCTAAAACTATTAACAACATTATATAATAAACATACAACAAAAAAAAAATATATATATATTAATATAAAACAAATATAAAAGCTAACAATTATTAAAATTATTTGTTAAAAGCAGCATAATATTAAAGCCAAGCTTTTAGCTAATAATTATAAGCATATAACTATTATTGCTAAATATACAAATAGTATTTATTATATAAATATATATATATAAACAAAAGCAAACAAAACGTACAAAAAAAAAAAATAAAAGTGTAAAAAAAACAAAAAACAGCTAAAAATTTTAGCAATATTTATATTCAAACTTTTTTTTGCATAATTAGCTTTTTTTATATAATTAATTTATTTATATAGCCAAAAACATACTTTAATTAAAATATAACTTTTATTATGCGCACAACAGCTAATAAAATTATACAAACTAATAAAATTGCAAACTTTGCTAACATATAAAAACAAACTTTTAATTAGCACAAACCAAACTAACAGCTTTATAATTAATTATTTATACTTTTAACTAATTAAACTAACTATATAATTAAAGCAGCAGCTTTATAATATACTTTTTATAATTTAATTAAAAAAATAAATTACTAATTCGATTTTGTACGCAAAAATAATTACTTAACTACTTTTTTAAAACCTAATTAAATTTAAATAGTTATTTTTTAATATTATATAAACTATGTACGCACAGCTATTTAATAGTTTATTTTTTCTTTTTTTTTTGTATAATAATAAGTTATAACTAAAAAAAAAAAAAGCTAGTGTTAAAATAACTAGTGTTAGTTATAACCGTATATATAAGCACATATAAAGTTATTATTATATACAAAGTTATTAGCACATGCGCACCTAATTCTTTTTATTGTATTAATTTGTACGCTAGCAAAAGTTTTTACCTAAAGTAAAAACTCTGCTTTATATAAAGCCTCCTTTTTTTATAAAAATATATAAATAAATATAATACAATAAATTATATTTTATTCTACGCGTATGTTTAACATATAATATTGTACAAAGCCTATTTAACAAATACAATAAAAAAAATCAAATATGCACGTGCTAATAACCTTATATATAACAATAACTTTATATATGCTTATATATACAGTTATAACTAACACTAGTTATTTTAACACTAGCTTTTTTTTTTTTTGGTTACAACTTATTATTATACAAAAAAAAAAAAAAAATAAACTATTAAACAGCTGTATATATATAGTTTATATAATACTAAAAATAACTACTTAGTTTTAATTAAGTTTTAAAAAAGTAATTAAATAATTACTTTTGTATACAAAATCGAATTAATAGTTTATTTTTTTAATTAAATTATAAAAAATATATTATAAAGCTGCTGCCTTAATTATATAATTAGTTTAATTAATTATAAAGCTGTTAGTTTAGTTTATGCTAATTAAAAGTTTGTTTTTATACGCTAGCAAAGTTTACAATTTTGTTAATTTATACAATTTTATTAACTGTTATATAAACAATAAAAATTATATTTTAATTAAAATATATTTTTAGCTATACAAATAAATTAATTGTATAAAAAAAACTAATTATGCAAAAAAAAGTTTAAATATAAATACTGCTAAAATTTTTAGCTGTTTTTTGTTCCTTTTACACCTTTATTCTTTTTTTTTTGTACGTTTTATTTGCCCTTGTTTATATATATACACACATATATATATACACATATACATACATATACACTTATATAATAAATGCTACTTATATGTTTAGCAATAGTAATTGTACGCTTATAATCATTAGCTAAAAGCTTAGCTTTAATATTATGCTGCTTTTAATAAATAATTTTAACAATTGTTAGCTTTTACATTTGCTTTATATTAATATATATATATTTTTTTTTTATTATATGTTTATTATATAATGTTGCTAATAGTTTTAGCTTTTTATACATAAGCTAAAAAAGCTTAAGTTAACGTTACTTACAAGTTAGTAACGCACCACAAGTTAATAACGCACTTTTTAGCACTTTTTATGCGCTAACTTAAATAACTTAATTATAACATATGCAAATTAATTAAATTAATTGTAATTTTTTTTGTTAAATGTTTTTATTTTTATTTAATAAGTTTGCGTATTATGTTTAAGCTTACTATAAATATTATAGCGTTATTAACTTGTTTATACTTTTTTTGCTAAACAATTATTTTTAGCTTTATTATTTAATTTAATTACTTTATTGTTTTTAAATTTCTATAAAACTTAGGCGTTAGCTATAATAAAAGGTTTTTTATTTTGCAGTTATTTGTTTTTAGTTTTGCAACGTTTGCTTAAAATATAGTTAGTTTTATAAAGCTTTTTGTTTTTTTGCTGCAAAAAAGTATTTTTATGCATTAATTTTTATATAGCTTTTGCAATTAAGTTAATAAAATTTAAAATTTTAGTTAGCAAGCTTAAAAAATAATTTTTAATTTTAGTTTTAATAAAAGTTAATTGCTATTTAGTTTTTAGTATAATAATAAACGTTTTTAAAATTTAAAATTAAAATAGTAGTTTAAAGTTTAAAAAAAATGTTTTATTTATTTTTTAAATATTTAACGCAAATATAACTTTATTTGTATTTAAAAATATAATTTTAGCTGCTTTAAAACTTAATTAAATGTTTTGTTTAATAAATGCATATATAAATATATATGCAAAGCTTGCAAAAAAGTTTTGTTTTTTAATATAAGTTTAATAATGCTATATTAAACTTTTAATATATTTATTATAACGCTGTTTTAAAATATTAAAAAAAATTAAATTAAAAAGCTAAAGCTTATATAACAAATAAACAAGCATATAAAACATAATAATATTGTTAAACTAGCAATATTTTTTAAATTATATTAAATAATAGCTTTTATAACTATTTAAAATTATAAAGCAATAATTATTTTTAAATTAGTTTTAAATATAATTATTAAAATATTTTGTTTAGTTAACGCTTATGTTATTATTAGTTTAGCTATTATTTAAAAAGTTTATAATTTAGTTTGGCAATAAAATAATATTGTAATATTAAAACGCAAAATAAATTTTGCTTAAAAAAATAATATATAATAATATTGCTTAACTTTAAAAATTAATAACTTAATTTATAATAACTTATTTTTTATTTTTAAGTTTAGTTTGTTAAAAGCGTTTACGTTTTTTAAAGCTTATAATAATTATTTTAATAATTATTTTGCTTATTAAAAACTTTATTTTATTAAAGTTATAAATATTTTTAATTTATATATTATATTTATTAATTATACGTTTTATAAAACTAAACTATTTATAATAACTTATAAAATCTTTATTAAAAGCTTGCTAATAATTAATTTAGCAGTTATAACGCGTTTAAAAATTAAATTGTTGTTATATAAAGTTTAAAGCTTAATTAACGCTAATTTTTAACGCGTTATATTTGTATTAAAAAATATTAGCTATTTTTTAAATATAATAAAGCTAAAGCAAAAACGTTTGCACATTTAGCTTAAAAATATGTTTAATAATAATTTTTGTTTTAAACATTATTAAATTTTGCTTTATAACGTTTATAACGTAGTAAAACGTATTATTATTAATTTTTTGCTTTAATATATAGTTAAAAACGTTGTAAATATAAGCAAGCTTGCAAAAAAAAAGTTTAAAGTTATGTTTTTTAGCTTAAATTGCTAGCTGCAAATCAGCTTTTTTAGATTTTTAAACTATTGTGTTGTTATAAAATAATATATAAATAAAATAAAAAAATAAAAAGTTAGCAAAAAA
The DNA here is from genome assembly GCA_022495195.1 of Xylaria digitata. Taxonomy (NCBI): domain Eukaryota; kingdom Fungi; phylum Ascomycota; class Sordariomycetes; order Xylariales; family Xylariaceae; genus Xylaria; species Xylaria digitata. Next base: position 34,506 of record MU377210.1, read on the forward strand.
TGCGTTACTAATTTGTAATGCATTATTAACTTGTAAATAACGTTATTATAATATTTTTAATTAATATTTAAATTTAAATTTTAGCTTATAAGCTACTAAATTTATTTATTACACATATTATTTGCTATAAAAATTATTTTTAAACTGTTTTTATTTAGTTGTACAGTACTGCTATTGTTTTATATAAACAAAATATTTATATTAATTATAATAGTTTTTTGTTTTATAAATATTATTAAGTTATAAAGTTTTAAAATAATATTTGTATAATATACGTTTAAAAATTATATAACGCTTATTATAGTTATTATGTTTAAAAAAAAGTTAAAGCTAAAATATTGTTTATAAAAAAAATAATTATATAATAAAAAAAATAAAAATAAATAAAATTTGCATTATTTTTTGTTTTTCAAAGTTTTTTTTAAAATTAATATACTTTTATACGTTGCTTTTACTATTATATACTTTTTTTTTTATAATTATTATAATTATATATAACTACTTAAATTTTATTTACGTATGCTTTTATTTATATAAATAACTTATTTATTAATATAAAAGTTTTTAATGCTTAATTTAGCATTTTTTTTATAAACGCGTTAACAAAATTATTTTTGTTATTAATTTATTATACTTTAAAAAAATTTTTTTTTTATACAACTTTTTAAATAATATAATATTTATTATTAAGCGCTTTTTTTATATTATATTTAGCTTTATTAAACAATTATATAATAACTTTAAATTAAAACATAAAACTGCTAAAATAAAAAGTAAATTTAATATAATTATAATTTTTAAAAGTGTTATATAAAAAATAATAACGCTATTAAAGCTGTTAATTATATTATATAATTTATTAGCAAATACGCTTTTAATTACCTTTTTACACTTATTAAAATTTTAATATATAATATTTTTTTCGATTTTAAAGCTTAGGTCTGCTTTTATACAATTTTTAATACTTAATATAATAAAAAATCTAAGTTATAAAATTATATTAATATTATTAGCAAAAAATCTGTTTATAAAAATAAATAGTTTTATATAGTACAAATTTAATAATATAAAAATTAAACCGCAGTTTAAATTATTTATTTGCTATTTAACTTTTTTATTTAAATTTGCAATATTATTCAGCTTAAAATTTATTATTTAAGCTGCAGCAACAAAATTATACGCTGCTTTTAGCTAGCAAATATTATTAATATATACGCTTTTTATATATTATAAAATATATTGTTATACAAAATCTTTTGTATAAAAGTTAACTAAATTTAATTAATTTGTTTAACTTTTTTATATTAAAATAATATTATTTTTAAACAATAAAATAATTTGTTTGCTATTAAACTTTATAAAATAGTTTAACTAAAATATTTTTTTTAGTTTTATATAAAACTTAGCTTGCTATAACTTACGTTTTTTTTTAGCTAAAAAATTAAATATTATAAAACTAAATATATTATTTGTTTAAAAACTAGTAATATTAAAATTGTATAATAATTTTATTATAACTAAAAAATATAAGTTATATAAAAAAACAATTATTTTTAATTTTTTATAATAATATTAATAATAAGTTTTAAACTAATATAGTTTTAATTTTATTAGTTTATATAAAAGTTATATAATTTATAAAATTAGTTTATTAAAATATTTTAATTTTAGTTTTATTAATAATTATATAAAGATTTTTTTAGTTAGCTTATTTTTTAATTATATATATGCTTATATAATATTTTAAAGTTTGCTTAATATATTAAAATTGCATATTAAAAAAAAGCTTAGTGCAAAAAATAATTGCTAGTTTATTTATTAAATAGTTAACAATTATATAAAAACTATTTTTTTTTTACTATTGTTATAGCTTTATATAATAAGTTTTAACTTTTTATGCAACTTAATTATTTTTTTTTTAATTTTTTATATAAAACAAAATTTAAAAATGTAAATATTGCTATATTTAATTAAATTATATTTTATAAATTAAAATATATTTTATATAACAAAGTTATTAATTTTTATAGCATTTAATCTTTTAAATAAAGCGTTAAATATATTAATTATACTATTTTTATATAATTTAATAGCTAAAAAATAGTTTTATTTTTTTTTAAAAGTTAAAAATAGCTAGCTAACTTATTATATAAAAGTTGTATAAAAGTTATTTGTTTTTTAAAATTGTTTTTGTTTTTTTTATATAGCTAAAAATTAAAAATGCTTATTATTTAGTTCTATTTTTTATATATTTAAAATAGCTTTTTTAATTATATAATAATACAGTTTAATTTATATATATTTAAAATATATTAAACTGTTTATTAAATTAATAATTATATTAAATTTTTTAATTGATTATATTTTGTATAAACTATTTTAACTTTTTTTTTTATGCTATATTAAAACTTTGCTTTATAAAAAAAAAAAAAATATATTATATAAAACAAGCTTATTATACTAATTAATTATATAATTAATTTTAACCTTTGCTTTTTTTTTGCATAGTATTTTTATTACCTTTTTAATAGCTTTTGCTTTTTATATAATATTAAGCAAAAAAAGCAAATTTTAATTAATTTTAAAATAAGCTTTAAAAACAAAAAAAATTAATATAATGCTGTTTAATTTAACAATATTGTTTAAAGCTTTAACTGCTATTTATAAAATTAATTCTTTTTTTATATAATAACCAAGTTTTGCTTTTAAAATGTTATATATATAATAAAATAGCTTATATGTTTTTTTAATTTTGTTAATTGTTTAATATGTTTTAACAAGCATTATACAGCATTAAATGCTTATAATTTTTATTTAGTTTTAAAACTTTTTAAACAAAAAATTTATATTTAAATTATATATAATATAGTTAAAAAGTCTTTAGTATACGTTAATTTAACATTTATATAACGCTTTTTAAATGTTTTACGCAAACATAAATTTTAAAAATGTTGCCGCTTAAAATAATATAGCTATATTAATTATATAAAAAACTTGCTTATTATTTATTTATACAGCATTTATTATAACTTTATAATTAAAATTATAATTATTTTTAATTAAAAATTTAAAACATTTAAACATTTAGTTATATAATTAATAATAATAACCAAATTTTTAAATTTTTTTTAAAATAAAATAGTTAATATTATATTTTGCATAATTAAGCATATTATATAATCTTTTTATATAAAAGTGTTTAAAACAGCAGTAAAGCTATTATAATTTTGTTTTTATAAAATATATTTTAGTTTTATATAAGCTAATATTAAAAAATAAATGTTTTTATTTGCATATAATAAAAATAGTTTTATTATTTTTTTATATAATAATATTTTTTATATTATTAAAATATGTTTGCAATTTATTAACATTTTTTAATAAAAATAAAAAAAAAATAAAGCTGTTTAAAATATAATATATTATTATACTAAAAAAATTTTTTATTTATATAGTATTAATAGCGCTTATAATATTATTAGCGCTAAATTTAATATGTATACTTTTTAATATTTAATTTACTTTTATATAAAAATAAATTTTAAAATAAGCTTTTAATTATGCTTTTTTTACTGTTAAATAGTTTAAAGCGTTTATATTTTATAGTTTATTTTAATATTTTATATAATATTAATTATTTAATATAAACTAATTAAATAAAACATCCGTTTTATAGTTTTAAATATTTTTATTAGTTGTATAATAAAAAAAAGTATTATTTATTAAAAATTAAATAAATTAACTACTAAATTTCTTGTTAATATTTTTATTACTTTTGTTTAACTTTAAAAATTTTTTAAATATAAGCAAAATATTATAAATTATTTTATACAAATTAAAATACTAGTTTTTTATATAAGCTTGTTTTTAAAATCTATGTTTAAATAACTAGTAGCTTTTTTTGCTGCATATAAAACTTTTTTTTTTATATAATATTTTTAGTTAATTTTTTTTTGTAGCTAGCTTACAAATCTAAGTTAAAACTTAAATTGTTAGCTTTTTATACAGCTGTTTTAATTATACTTTTTGTTAATAAAATAGCTAACGCATCCCACAAGCTAGTTTTGCACACAAGCAAGTTTCGCACTTTTCTTGGCGTACCCTGTGTCACGAACAGTTAATAAGCCACCTAACTGCGCCATGGTCTTTCGCACAAAAGAGTACAAGACACCAAACTGTCCTTAGTTTGGTTCAAATGGCTTATATTAGCAGGTCAGGTCAGGTCTGGTCAGGTCAGGTGTAGTAACCGCTACACCCTGTAGGCCACTTTATATGCAGGGGTACTTACTCTACTTTATTATAACTTCGCGAAAAAAGATCGTACAATAAAATAATTAGTACTATTAGATTCGTAATGAAATAACGAATCTAATAATATTTTTATTTATTTTCTAGCTATTTTATTTGGGCGTATAGCTTCAAAAAAACAAATTTGCAGGGATTATTTTAGCGTAGTTTTTAATAACGCTTTAAATAAAATAGTTAGAAAATAAATAAAAATATTATTAGATTTGTTATTTTATTACAAATCTAATAGTATTAATTATTTTATTGTACAATCTTTTTTTGCGAAGTTATAATAAAGTAGAGTAAGTACCCCTGCATATAAAGTGGCCTACAGGGTACGCCAAGAAAAGTGCGAAACTTGCTTGTGTGCAAAACTAGCTTGTGGGATGCGTTTGTTACGATCGTGTAAAATGCCTTACAACATTGTATTAATGCTATAAACTAAGATTTTAAGCTGAAGAAAAAAAAAAAAAAAGGATAGCAAAGCTTGCAATCTTTTAAAATTAAATATAATATAATAACTACTTTATAAGTTGTAGTTTATGCGTTTTTTATTAATATAACAGTTTGATAATAGTTTATACATTATATTTTTTTATTAAAACAAAAATACAAACTTTAATTTATATTAATGCTAAATATAACGTTTAGTTATTATAGCTTTTTTTAACTTTTTAGCTATATTGTTATTTAAGTAGTTTTTTGCATGTTTATTTGCAGCAGCTGCACATATTTATTTTTTTAGTTTAACTAATAGCTTTAAAGCTTTAAAGTATAGCTTATAAAATTGTTTAAATATAACAAATGCATTTTTAAAGTTTTTTGCTAAATATTATATATTATTAAAGTTATATTTTTATTAAAAAATTTAATATTATAATATATAATATTTTTTATATAAATATAATTTTTTTATTTTGTTTACTTTATATTTAAATTTTTTGTTAATATTTTTAAGTTTTAAAAACGTTTAAATTTGTTATAATAATAAATTGTTGTTTACTTTTTATAATTAGTTAGCATAAAATAAGTTTTTTATTTTATATAATAAAAATAAGTTTAAAATATAGTTATAGCTTTGTTTTTTTAAAATTTTAAATAATTTTATAAATTATAAGTTTAGCTAAATAATTAATACTTATATAAAAAACTTTTTTTTTTTAAAAAATATTTTGTTTTTTATTTTAAAGTTAATTAGTTTACGTTTTTTGTTAGCTTATAATTTTTGTTATTTTTAAGCTGTTTTTGCTAATGCATATGCTATTTTTTAAACTTTTTATATTTATTTTATTAGTTTTAATGCCAGCTTTTACAGCAGCGTGCTAGTTTTTTTATTTAAAAGTTTTATTAATAATAAATTGTATATATTAATTTTTAAAGCTATTTTTAAAAAAGCTATATTTAATAATAAATATTATAATAAATTATAAACAAAATTTAACGCTAATAAATAAAAGCTTTAATTATTTTAGTATTTATTAATATAAAATTATAATTGTTAATTAAATTTTTAATTAATAAACTTAATTGCTTTTTATATTTAAAAATAATAAGCGCTACTATTGCAATATTTTATTTTAATTAATTTATTAATTTTTTTTATAAAATTTAATATAAAAAGCTTTATATTATTTAATAGCTAACAGTTTAATATACTAAAAAATTAATATAAAAAACAATAGTATTATGCTATTACTGTTTTTGCTATATTAAATTTTTTATTTAAAAATATAGTTAACAAACAGCTAAACTTATTTATAAAAGCTTAAACATAATTATAGCTTTAACAATTTTTTAATATATTTTTTTTATTTATTATTATTTATTTTTATACTGTTTGCAATATTAATATTAAATATAATAGCTTAAATGTTTTATTTTAAAGTATTTTATTTTTTTAATAGTTATAATAATTATGCATATATTTTTTAATATTTTGCTTTAAATAAAATTAATAAAAATTTTGTTTAATTGTTTTAATTGTTTTGTTTTAGTTTAAATAAGCAGTAATTTTAAAATAATATAACTTTTTAATTAAAGCTGTTTACAAAAAAATAATATTATTTAAAATGGTTTTAAACACTTATAGCTAATAATTTTTATAGCTTAACTTTTAAGCTTTGTTTTTTTTTTTAATTAATTTTATTAATTTAGCTTTTTTAAATATTACTTTGTTATTTTTTATAGCTTAAAGTTTAATTATAATTAAAATATATTTTTTAGCTTTTTATGCTTTTACTATAAATAACTTAGCTGTTTTTTTAAATAAAGCATTAATTATTACGTTTTTTTTTTTAAGTTTATATTAAAAAATAATATTAAAGTTTATTAAAAAATTAGCTTATTAAATTTAGCGTATTAAAAGCATACGTTTAATTAAAAAATATAAAAAAGTTTAATAATTAATAACAATAAAAAATTTCTATTTTAAAAGCTTTAAGCAATAATGCTTTAAAGTTTATATTACAGCTAACATTTTTTTGTTTTATATAAAATAAGCTTTTTTTAGTACAGTTATTATTTTAAAAAAATATTTTACAAGCTTTTATTTTTTGTTTTTTTATTGCTGCTAAATAATTTTATTAGTAGCGTTTTTTAATACATTAGTTTTTATTTAAATAAGTTGTTTTAAACAAAAAAATACTAATATTAATGCTTAGCATACTAATTGCTTTATAGTTTTAAAAACGTTTTTTTATTTTAAGCCTTTTTTAAATAAAGCGTTTTTTTTAAATAACTAATTTAATAATTTTATAATATTGCTAACATAATAAATAAACATATAAATAAAGTTATATAGTTTTAAAAAAAATTAAACTGCTTTAATTTTGTTAAAGTTTTTAAACTTTTAGTTTATAATAGTTTTGATTTTTGTTAGATTAATTTAAATACTAACTTTAGTTTTTATAATAACGCCTAAATAATTTATTATAATAACGTTAAATTAAAATTTTTTAAAATTTTTTTGTAATTAAACTTTATATAAACAATAAATAACCTTTTTATATTATTTTTAATACTTTTTTTTTAGTTTTAAATATATTAATATATTATTAGCATACATATTAACAAATTTATTTAACAGTTTTTATAATTAAATATTAATAAAAAATTATTACTAAGCTAAGCTTATTTTAAAGCTAAAAAAAAAAACTTTTTATTAAAAAACTTTTTATTAAATATAAAAAGCTATAAAATATTAAAAATTAATTAACATATATAGCTAATAAAAAGTTTTAATAATATTAAATTTAAAGTATTGTTTTATATTTTAATAGTTATAAATAATATTATTTAAATTTAAAGTTAAAACTACTTTGTTTTTTAAATATTAATTTTGCTAGCAATAATTAATATAAAACCTTTATTTCTGCAAATATAGCTTAAAAGCAAACAAAACTAGCGCTGCGTTTATTTTTATAGCTAGTTTAATAAAGTTTATTTTTAGCAGCTAGTTTACTACTTTTTTTTCTAAAAATAAATATTAAATTAAAATTTAATATTTTAAAAGCTTACTATTTTATACTTTTTTATTAAGTTTAAAAATTATATTGTGTTTTAATTGTAATAAAAATAAAATGTTTACTTTTTTTTTTAAAAAAAAACTTTTTAAATATACTAATAGTTTTAAAAAAAAACGTTAAACTAAAGCTATGTACTTAAAATCTTTGTTTATAAAAAATAGTATACGCTTTTTATTATACGTTTTTTAAAGCTTAACTATTTTTATATTTATAGTTTTTTTATTTTTAAATAATTTTATAAACTTAATAAATATTAGTTTAGTTAGCATTTTTAGCGCTAACTTAACTTATTATTAACAGTTTAAATTATTTTTAACTTGTTTTATAATTTTTTAAATTATAGCTTAGTTTTTTATTTTTTTTGCGCTTATTATAATAGTAGTTAACTTTTTTTTTTTTGCTTTTTAAAATATATAATACTTTTTTTTTAAAGCCTAATTTTATTAGTTTATATTTTATTAAACGTTAAAATTAATTTAATATTTAATTTTGTTTAATAGTTAAATTTAAATAGCTAAAAAGTATTTTGCTAATACAAATTAATTTTTAAGCTATACTAAATATTATTTTTTGTAATTTAAAAAAAGGTTATGCTTAGCTAGCTAATTTATGCCGATTATAACTTTATAACTTGTATTTATTATTTAAAACATTTAGTTTTTAAAACAGTAGCTATTAATTTTTAAAATAGCTACTAAATGCTTTTTTATTAAGCTTGCAGTTTTTTTGCAATAGTTAAACAAAAGTATTAATTAGTTTAAATAAATTATTTATGTATTAAATTATTATTTAACTTGTTTAACTAATTTTTTGCTTATTAATAAATTTGTTTATATTTTAATATTATATAATATAATAATTTTTATTTTAAAGTTATTTATTTATAATTATATTTTTTAATTAAATAGTATTAACTTTTTTTAGTTATTTATTTTAATTAATAAAAAAAATAGAACTGTTAAAAAAACTTTTAATAGTTTTGCTAGTTTTTTAAGTTATTTAAGCTAAATAAGTTGTTATTTGCTTTTTTTTTAGCTAGCTAAACTTTGTTTATATTTGTTTGCTTTTTAAAGCAGTTAGCTATTTTATATTTTAGTTTGCTGTATTTAAAACATATATTATTGTTTTAATAAACTTTTTTTTTTTATTAGTTAGCGCTTATTTAAGTTGGCCAGCTATTTTAATAAAGTTAGGTTTATTAAAAGCTTATTGCAAAATTTTTATAGCTAAGTTGTTAGCTTTAGCTTTAGTTTTACAATTAGCGCTAATTTTTTAACGTTGCTAAAAAGCATATTTGTAGTTAAATACAGCTTTAGCTATTTTGTTATAAAAGCGTTTATAAATTATGCTTAAATTAATATTAGCTTTAAAAATTTTGCTGCTTAAATTTATATTAATATAGCTTTAAAAAATTTAAAGCTATTTATTTTTAAACAGTTTAAACTTTTAAATAAAGCTATTAAACTAAAAAATAAATTAATAAATATTGCTATTTTTATTAAGCTTAAAGCAAAAAATCTTTAGTTTTTTATAAGCTAAAACAGCTTAATTTAGGTTATAATAAGCTGTTTTTAAAATTTAAATTAATTTAGCAAGTTTATTAAATAAACGTTTAATAAAGCAAAATTAAGTTTTAATAAATCTTTTAGCGTTTTTTTTTAATAAAAATATTATATAGCGCATGCAGCTTTATTTAATATAAAAAATAATAAAGTTTTTTTTTAACTTGTTAATTAGTTTTTTAAGCCAGTTGTTAAAAAAGTTTTTATTGCTTATAAACTTATTTAGGTTTGCTTTTTAAATTTTTACTTTTTTTTTGTAGTTTTTGTTAGCTGCATTAATTAAGTAGCTAATAAGTTTAAATATTTTTTATATAGCTATATTTATAAATTTAAAGCTAATGCTGCTAAAAGCATTGCTTTTAATGTTTTTACACTGTTATTTATTTAATAAAAACATATTAGTTTAATATTAAATTTAAGCTTACAACTGTTTAATTAGCTAATAAAAACGCTAAATTTTGTTTTAATTGTTTTTAGCTATAATTTTTAGCGTAAATATTATTTTTTTTTTTTTAGTTTAAAAACGTTTAAAAAAACCTTTATTTTTTATTTTTTTTTTTTTTTTTAATTAACTAAATTAATATATTAATAATTAAGTTTTTTAGTAGCATACTTTTTAGCGCTATATATAATTGCAATTTTATAAATCTTTTTAAGTTTGTAATAAATATTAAAAAAGTTCTTTAAAATAGCATATAGTTATATTAAATAGTTGCACTTGTTTTTAATAGTTGTATGCTAATTAGAAAAAAAAAATAATGTTTTTATGTTTTGCTTACTACAGCGAAAAATAAAGTTTTATATTTAGTAAACGCTTAATAACAAAATTAAAAAAGCTTAAAATAGTATTATAATTATATAAAATGCTTTATAATATTGTATTAATGCTATAAACTAAGATTTTAAGCTAAAAAAAAAGAAAAAAAAAAGGATAGCAAAGCTTGCGATCTTTTAGAATTGGATATAATATAATAACTACTTTATAGGTTATGGTTTATACGTTTTTTATTGATATAACAGTCTAGTGGTGGTCCATGCGTTACAGCGTTATTATTATTTTATTATATAAAATGCTTTAATAAATTATTTGCTGCTACTTAAATATATGCTTTAAAATTAAAAAAAAAAGCTTTTGCATATTAGTTTTTAAAATATAAATGCTATAACTAATTTTAATACTTTTTAACATATTTATATAACTATTATACTTAATTAAATTTTTTTTTAATAATTTGCGCTAAGCGCGCGTTATATTTTTGCAAGCTTATTAATTATAAAATTTAATACTTTATATAATATTAAATTAAAGTTTTTTTTTTTATTTATATAAAAATAATTGTAGTTTAATTAGCTTAATATTAGCTATAATTTATATTAATATTAAAATAATTATTTATTGTACAATAAATTTTGCTTTAAAATTTATTTAGGCTAATATAATAAATAAAAAAGTTTTTTGCGCAACTTTTTAAAATAATTAAAAATACTGCATAATATTAATTTTTTATAATTTTAAGTTAGCAGCAAGCATTTATAAATAAATATGCTTTATTATATAACAAATTGTATAGCTAACTTAAATAATTCTTTTTTTTTTTTTAAATCCTTTAAAAAATTGTGTACTTTTTAAATAAAATTATTTTGTTTTATACATTTTTTGTAAAAAGTAAATTTATTAAACAGCTATTTAATACAAAGTTTAATGTTATATAAAAATATGTTTGTTGTTTTAAAGTTTGTTAAAAATAATAAATAATAAAGTATTTATATACCGGCTAAAAGTTTAGTTTATGTTTTATTTTTGTTATACGTTTATATATTAGTTTAAAAGTATTTTAGTTTTTAATTGTTAATTATATATAATTTTAAACAAAATAATTTTTAAAAGTATAAAAATATATATTTTAAATTAGCTTTAATTATATAGTTTTAGTTTATATAGTTGTATTTAAAATTAAAGTTTTTTATAACGTTATATAAAATTGTTAATTTAGCGTAAAAAAAACTAATAATGCTTGTATAATAGCTAACAAGTTGTTTTAAATAATTAAAAGTTTTAGCTAATTTTTTATTAAATTGTATTTGCTTTATATAATTTATATAAAACTTTTAGTTTAGTTTAACTTTTTTAATTTTAATTATATGTTTTTAGCTTTAAATATTTAAAATAATTTTTTGTATAATATATAATAAATTTAAAAAAAGTAATTTGTTGTTTAGTTTTTAAAATTTTTTACGTACACTTTTTAAAACTTTTATTAAACGTTTTTTAAATATTAATATTTAATAATTTAAAACGCTGTTTATATATTTAATAATTTTAAAGTTATATAATTTAAATTAACGCTTTTTTTTTAGTATTTAAAATTAAAATAGTTTTATATATTTTTAAAACTAAGCTTAAAATCTTTAGCAATTTTTTTGTACGTAAAATTAATTAAAGTTTATAATATAATAAGTTTTATTATATTATATAAAATATTTAATGCTATATTTATAAATAAAATTAAGTAAACAGGTTATTGTTTTTATTATTATATAACAAGTTATTAAATATAATTGTATAACATGTTTTATTATTAAGTAATAAATATTATTAAGTAATAAAAGTTTTAGATTTTTTAACCTTTTATTATTTAAACTTTATTTTTTTTACTTATAATAATAAAGCATGCGTTAAAAAAAACTAGGTTATTAACTGCTGTTTGCGCTTTTAAATGCAATTTTTATATTTTTATTTATAAGCTTATAAAAATATATAGCGTTTTTAATAAAATTTTTTGCTGCAAAATTGCTAGTATTACGTTTTGGTGCAGCAGCAAAAATATAAAGTCGAAATTAACCGACTTTAAAAAGTAAATAATTATATAGTTTATAATTTATTTAAATTTGAAAGCGTTTTTTTTTTAAGTATATTATGTTTAAAATATAGCTAACTAATTATTAGTTAAACAAAATAGCTAACTAGTTAAAAAGTGCTAAACAACGTGCTTTATAAACTATATATTAGCTTTTTAAACATGTTTAAACTGTTAAATTAATTATAGTTAAGTTTTTTATAAAAATTCTGCTGAATATAACGTGTATTATAAACGCGTAAAAAAGATTATTAAATATAAAAATATTGTAAAAAAAAATATATACAATTTTAATAAAATAAGGTTTATAATAAGCATAATTATAATTAATATAGTTGTAATAAATATTAAAAAGCAGAATAAGTTTAGGCAAGCTTAATAAAATAATTGGAATTAATTTATAGCTGTTTGTTTAATTAATTTATAAGGTTAATTAATGCTGCTTTTTATTATTTTAAAAAAAAAAACTTATTTTGTTTTTTAATATTATAATAGCTTTTTATTACTTAAATAGCAAATTGCAGTTTTATATAACAGCTAAATTAATAATAATTTTAATTTAAAATAAATTAAACATTTTAATAAATATATTTAACTATATTTAATAAGTATAAAACGTTTTTTTATTTTTAATAGTTATAAAAGCTATTATTTAAAAAAATTTAAAAACTATTGCTAAAAAAATAGTATTTTTATTAAAATAATATTTGCGCATTTTTTTTATAAACTTTAGCTTTTAAACGTAACATATTTTAGTTTGTTAAAAAAAGCGTATAATATTAAAATTAACAATATTATGCAAACAAATATAACGTATATTTTAAAAAAAAACTTTTTATTTGCGTTTTTTAAAGCTTATATTTAAATAATAATGTTTATAAATATTATATTTAGGTTTAAAGCTATTAGCTTTATTTTATTTAATTTAAAAATTGTTATTTTAAAGTTTAAAGTTATATTAATTTTTTTTATACTGTTGCTAAAGCTTAAGTTATTTTTTACTGTTTAAGTTTTAAAAACTTTTATTATTATTAAAAAAGCTATTTTGCAGTTTGTTTATTTAAAAACTTAAATTTTTAAACATTAAAATAGCTTATTAAACAAAATTATTAACGCTATAAACTTATTATTAAAAGCTATATACTATTTATTATATAAGCAAACGTTAATATTAAATAAAATAGCTAAGCTTTAAAAAGCTAACTATATTTTTAATAAACGCTAAAAAACAAAAAATAAGCAATTATAAATTAAAAAAATATTTATTCGATTTAAAAAAACAAATTTTTAAGTTTTTAAAAAAAATAGTAGTTAAATAAATTAAAAAAATAATAAAAATAGTAGTTGTTAAGTAAAAGCATTTATGCGCGCGCATTATTGTAGCATATGCAGCAATATTAGTTATAATGCGCATATTTGTACAATAAATGTAAATATGTTTAATAAAAAAAATTTTAATTAATTTAAAATAATTTAATTGCGTTATAGTTGTTTTTTTTATATTGCAATCTAAATAGTGCTTAAAACTTTTGTTATTTAATAATATTTGTTACTTAATAATAAAACACATTATTATTTTTTTTATTATAATATAAATATATTTAGTTTTATTAAAAAAAAATTATTTATATAACAATAAAACTAAAATATAATATAAAAACTTAGTTAAACTATAAATATTTCCGTTTTTATTTTTGCTAATTTATAATGCTTTTATAGTTATATAAAAAATGCTTTTATAACTATTAATTAATATTAAATAAGCTTTATATAATATTGTATGTTAAACATATATATAAAATAAAATACAATTTATTATACTATATTTATTTATATTTTTATATATAAAAAAAAAGCTTTATATAAAGCAAAGTTTTTATTTTAAGTAAAAACTTTTGCTAATGTATAAACTAATATAATAAAAGAAATTAAATGCGCACGTGCTAATAACCTTATACATAATAATAACTTTGGATATGCTTATACGTATAGTTGTAACCAACACTAGTTATTTTAATAAAAAACGTAATTTTTAATAAACTTTTGTTTAAAATAAAATATTATTTTATTACAAATATTTTAAGCTTTTTATAAATTATTTAAACAAGCTTTAATTAATAATATTATTAAAAAAGCTAAAGCTTATTATTTATTATAAAAAATTTTTGTTTAATTAATATAAATAATTATATTAATAATTGTTTAGTTTTTAATAAACTTAAAATTTTTTGTTATTATAAAGTATATTTAAAGCTAGCATTTAAAAAAAATTTGATAAAATATAAAATTTATTTTTATTAACAATTATAAAAATTAATAACAAAAAATTTATATAAACATATTTTAAATTTTAAAATTGTTATTAATTTTTATAAAAAACTTAAAAACTTTTTATAAACAGTTTTAATTTAACTTATAATTAAATTAATTTTTTAATTTGCTAGTTAGCTTATTATATTATTAAAAAATAAGTTAACAAGTTAAAAAAAAAAAGCGTTTTTATAAAAGTTAAAACAAATTAAAAGTAGCTAAAATTAAAATTAAAATTAATTTAAAAAAGTTAAATAATAAAAAGCAACGCTAAATACATAGTTAATTAATAATGCTTAAAGCTAAAAAAAATAACAAATGTTTAAGCAAGCAAATAATAAATATAACTTAATATTTAAAAATAAAAAAGTTAATAAAAGTTGTAGCTTATAGCTTATAATTAAATATAAAGTTGTTTAATAATAATATTTATTATATTATTGCTTTAAGTTATATAATTTAACAGCATTTTTTAAAATAATATAATATTAGTTTTTTAAAACAAAACGTTATAAAAAAGTAATAGCTTTATAATATTTGTTATAATAAAAAAAAATAAAAACAAGTATAAAAATATATATTTTAATAAATAAAATAATTTTAAAATATAATTAGCTGTTTTAAAAGCAGCAAATAAAATAAATAAAGCTAAATATATTAATTTTTTAAGCTAATAAAAAGGCAGAGAAAAGTTATACCTATGTATTAATTGCTTTGTTTTATTAATTAAACTTAATATAACGTTTAATATTAAATATAGTGCTACTTTTTTAATTTTTTTTGTTTATTAATTATTAAACAACTATTTTATATATGTTAATATTAAAATAAAAGTTTTTTTAAGTTTTTTTTAAAATAATACTTAGCTTTTTTTTAGTTAATTTATTTTATATTTATTTTGTTAGCTTAAAATATTTGTTTTTAATTTTTTTTGCTTTTAATATAAATAATTTTAAAATTAAATTATAATAAAAATTTTGTTTATTTAATTTGTTATTTATTTAAAACTTTAGTTATTATAAACAAAATTAAGTTTTTATAATTTAAATAAACTTAAATTAATATTAAAGTTTTATTTAAATAATGTTTTTATTTTTTAAATATTTAAATTATAATTATAAGCTTTTTATTTAATATTAAATAGTTTATTATTAATTTTAAAATTTTTTTTTAAAAAAATGTTATTAAATATAGTTTTTTATTTTTATTTTGTTATTTTAATTGTTTGCTTATTATTATATTATATATATTAATTTTAATTTTAAAATTTTTATTTAAGTTTAATAATTATATTATTAGTTTTATAAAAATTGTTATTTTAATTTGTTTAAACGCTTTTTATTTTTTTGCTTTTTATTTAAATACTACGTTTTTTTTTATAAAGTTTGTAAATAATGTTATATATTTTTTAAATTTTTATTTTTTTTAAAGTTATTATAAATTTTAAAAAAATTATTTTTTATATATAAAACTTGCTTTTATTTAAATAAACTTTTATTTTAATATTTTATAATGCTTTAAATATTTTTTTTATATGTTTTTTATGTTTTTTTAAAGTTTTTAAATAAATTATTATAAACTAATTTAAATAATGTTATAATATATTTATAATTATTTTTTAAAAATTTGTTAATATATTAATAAGCTTAAATAATATTATTTAATATTTATATAACTTATAAAATGTTTTAAATACTGTTTTTTATTTATTTTTTATTATTTTTTATATTTAATAATAAATATTTAACAAATTTAGCGCTATAAACTACTTTGCTTTATAAAATTAATTTTTATTTTTGTTTTTTTTTTAATACTTATAAAATTAAATATTTTGTTAATAATTATAACAGTTATATAAATCTTTTTTTAATTTTGTTTTTAAGTATTAATTTAATTTTTATAACTAATTTTAATTTATTTAATATATTACTTTTTTATTTTGCTTTTAGTTTTTTAACTATTAAATATATTGTTATACTTTTTTTAAACTTATATAACATTTATTTTTTTAGCTTATTAAAAGCTAATATTTTAATTTATTTTAAAATTGTTTTTTTTAACTAAAGTATTTTTAAAATTATATTAAAACTATATATATTAATAATATTAAGTATAAACTTTTTTTAATAATTATAAACGTTAAAAAAAAGTTTTGTAATTTTTTATTTAACTTTATAATTATTATAAATATTAAAACTTTTATTAACTATTATAAATAAATAAAAGTTGTTTTTAAGTTTTATTAATATTTTTATTTTTTAAATAAATTGTAAAAAAATATAACTTTTATTTGCTTTTTTTAATAGCTTATATTTATTAAAACTTATATTTTTATATATATATTTGCTATATATAAAACCTTTTTAATTAATTAAGTTAATTATTAGTTTATATTAATTATTTATTCTTGTTTTTTGTTATTTAAACATTTTGTTATTAGTTTTTGTTTTTATTTTTGTTAAATTTTTTATTTTAAGCTAATATTTTAAGTTTTTTTAGTTTTAAAAATAAGTTGTTATAAATTAGTTTTTGCTTTTATTTTTTATTTAACTTTATAAATTTTTAATTTTTTTATTAACATAATTAATAAGTAAGCATTATAAATAAATAAGCGTTATATTAAACTTAACTAATATAATTTTTATTTTAAACATATGTTTTTTTTATAACAACATAATATTACGTAAAAGTAATAAAAGTTAAATAATTTTAGCTAGTTAAACTATAAATTTAAATTTAACTTTAAATATTAAAGCTGCTATTACTATTTATAAAATTGATTAATGTTACTTATAAGTTAATAACGCACCATAAGTTAATAACGCATTTTTTAGCACTTTTTATGCGCTAACTTAAATAATTTAATTATAATATATATAAATTAATTAAATTAATTATAATTTTTTTTATTAAATGTTTTTACTTTTATTTAATAAGTTTGCATATTATGTTTAAGCTTATTATAAATATTATAACGTTGTTAACCCGTTTATATTTTTTTTGTTAAACAATTATTTTTAGCTTTATTATTTAATTTAAATATTTTATTGTTTTTAAATTTTTATAAAACTTAAGCATTAGCTATAATAAAAGGTTTTTTATTTTGTAGTTGTTTGTTTTTAATTTTGCAACGTTTGTTTAAAATATAATTAGTTTTATAAAGCTTTTTATTTTTTTGCTACAAAAAGGCATTTTTATATATTAATTTTTATATAACTTTTATAATTAAGTTAATAAAATTTAAAATTTTAGTTAGCAAGCTTAAAAAATGATTTTTAATTTTAGTTTTAATAAAAATTAATTATTATTTAGTTTTTAATATAGTAATAAACGTTTTTAAAATTTAAAATTAAAATAATAGTTTAAAGTTTAAAAAAAATATTTTATTTGTTTTTTAAATATTTAATGCAAATATAACTTTATTTATATTTAAAAGCATAATTTTAGCTGTTTTAAAACTTAATTAAATGTTTTATTTAATAAATGCATATATA
Organism: Xylaria digitata; assembly: GCA_022495195.1. Lineage (NCBI taxonomy): Eukaryota > Fungi > Ascomycota > Sordariomycetes > Xylariales > Xylariaceae > Xylaria > Xylaria digitata. The sequence continues at coordinate 52,541 of MU377210.1, forward strand.
AATATATGTACAAAGCTTGCAAAAAAGTTTTGCTTTTTAATATAAGTTTAATAATATTATATTAAACTTTTAATATATTTATTATAACGCTGTTTTAAAACATTAAAAAAAATTAAATTAAAAAGCTAAAGCTTATATAATAAATAAATAAGTATATAAAACGTAATAATATTGTTAAACTAGCAATATTTTTTAAATTGTATTAAATAATAGCTTTTATAACTATTTAAAATTAAAAAGTAATAACTATTTTTAAATCAATTTTAAATATAATTATTAAAGTATTTTGTTTAATTAACGCTTATATTATTATTAGTTTAGCAATAAAATAATATTGCAATATTAAAACTTAAAATAAACTTTGCTTAAAAAAATAATATATAATAGCACTGCTTAACTTTAAAAATTAATAGCTTAGTTTGCAATAACTTATTTTTTACTTTTAAGCTTAGCTTATAAAAAGCGTTTACGTTTTTTAAAGTTTATAATAATTATTTTAATAATTATTTTGTTTATTAAAAACTTTATTTTATTAAAGTTATAAATATTTTTAACTTATATATTGTATTTATTAATTATATGTTTTATAAAGCTAAACTATTTATAATAACTTGCAAAATCTTTATTAAAAGTTTGTTAATAATTAATTTAGTAGTTATAACGCGTTTAAAAGTTAAATTGTTATTATATAAAGTTTAAAGCCTAGTTAACGCTAACTTTTAATACGTTATATTTATATTAAAAAATATTAGCTATTTTTTAAATATAATAAAGCTAAAGCAAAAACGCTTGCGTATTTAGCTTAAAAATACGTTTAACAATAATTTTTTTTTTAAACATTATTAAATTTTGTTTTATAACGTTTATAACGTAATAAAGCGCGTTATTATTAATTTTTTGCTTTAATATATAATTAAAAACGTTGTAAATATAAACAAGCTTGCAGAAAAAAAGTTTAAAGTTATGTTTTTTAGCTTAAATTGCTAGCTATAAATTAGCTTTTTTAGATTTTTAAACTATTATATTGTTATAAAATAATATATAAATAAAGTGGAAAAATAAAAGGTTAATAAAAAGTGTGTTATTAACTTATAAATAACATTATAATACTTTTTATTAATAACAATATAATTAGCTTTTATAATACAATATTATATTAAATTTGTATAAATTTATAAATTTAAAAAAAAATATATAATAGTTTAATATATATTAAATTTAAATGCATATTTATTTTTTTTTAAATTAAATAGTATAAAAAATAGGCAATTAATACATGGGCATAAAAAATTAATATATTTAGCTTTATTTATTTTATTTGCTGCTTTTAAAACAGCTAATTATATTTTAAAATTATTTTATTTATTAAAATATATATTTTTATACTTGTTTTTATTTTTTTTTTTATTATAGCAAATATTATAAAGCTGTTACTTTTTTATAGCATTTTGTTTTAAAAAACTAATATTATGCTATTTTAAAAAATGCTGTTAAATTATATAACTTAAAACAATAGTATAATAAATATTATTATTAAACAATTTTATATTTAATTATAAACTATAAGCTATAACTTTTATTAACTTTTTTGCTTTTAAATATTAAGCTGTATTTATTATTTGTTTGTTTAAACATTTGTTATTTTTTTATTTTTAAGCATTGCTAACTAATTATATATTTAGCGTTGCTTTTTATTATTTAACTTTTTTAAATTAATTTTAATTTTAGTTTTAACTATTTTTAATTTGTTTTAACTTTTATAAAAACGCTTTTTTTTTTTTAACTTATTAACTTATTTTTTAATAATATAATAAGTTAACTAGCAAATTAAAAAATTAATTTAATTATAAGTTAAGCTAAAACTGTTTATAAAAAGTTTTTAAGTTTTTTATAAAAGTTAATAACAATTTTAAAATTTAAAATATGTTTATATAAATTTTTTGCTATTAATTTTTATAATTGCTAACAAAAATAAATTTTATATTTTATAAAAAAATTTTTAAATGCTAGCTTTAAATATATTTTATAGCAACAAAAAATTTTAAGTTTATTAAAAATTAAGCAATTGTTAATACAATTATTTATATTAACTAAATAAAAATTTTTTATAATAAGTAATAATTTTTAAACAATTTAATATTGCTAAATAATAAGCTTTAGTTTTTTTAATAATATTATTAATTAAAGCTTGCTTAAATAATTTATAAAAAGCTTAAAATATTTGCAATAAAATAATACTTTATTTTAAGCAAAAGCTTATTAAAAATTATGTTTTTAATTGCTTAATATATTTTATATTGTTTTAATAAAGCTATAAAAATAACTTATATTATTTAACAAATAATTTTTAATGTTATTATTGCTTGCTTTTATATTAAAAATAATTTAAATATTAAAATTATAATATTTATAAATAAAACAACATGTTTATTAAGCTTTAAATAGCATTAACAATTTATAAAAATATTATAAAATGCTTTGTTAGTTGTTAAATTTGTAACAAAGGTTTACTTATGCTTTATTATAATTAGCTTTAGTTTTTATAAACATAACTAGCTTTTACATATTAAAAACACTATTATAATTATAAAAAACTTTGTTAATAAATACTTTTGTATTAAATAGCTTGTTATTTATAATATTTAACCTTTTTTATATTATAATAATTATTATAATTGTATAAAATGCTTTACAATATTGTATTAATACTATAAACTAAGATTTTAAGCTAAAAAAAAAAAAAAAAAAAAAAGAGATAACAAAACTTACAATCTTTTAAAATTAAATATAATATTATTATTATTTTATAAGTTGTAATTTATACGTTTTTTATTAATATAACAGTTTAATAATAATTTATATATTATATTTTTTTATTAAAATAAAAATATAAATCGAAATTTATATTAATATTAAATATGGTGTTTAATTATTATAGCTTTTTTTAACTTTTTAGCTATATTGTTATCTAGGTAGTTTTTTGCATGTTTATTTGCGGCAGCTGCATATATTTATTTTTTTAGTTTAATTAATAACTTTAAAGCTTTAAAATATAGCTTATAAAATTGTTTAAATGCAGCAAGTACATTTTTAAAGTTTTTTGCTAAGTACTATATATTATTAAAATTATATTTTTGTTAAAAAATTTAATATTGCAATATATAATATTTTTTATGCAAGCGTAATTTTTTTATTTTGTTTATTTTGTATTTAAATTTTTTGTTAATGTTTTTAAGTTTTAAAAACGTTTAAATTTGTTATAATAATAAATTATTATTTGCTTTTTGCAATTAGTTAGCATAAAATAAGTTTTTTATTTTAAATAATAAAAATAAGTTTAAAATATAGCTATAGTTTTGTTTTTTATTTTAAAGTTAATTAGTTTACGCTTTTTATTAGCTTATAATTTTTGTTATTTTTAAACTGCTTTTATTAATATATATACTATTTTTTAAACTTTTTATATTTATTTTATTAGTTTTAGTGCTAGTTTTTGCAGCAGCATACTAATTTTTTTGTTTAAAAGTTTTATTAACAATAAGTTATATATGTTAATTTTTAAAGCTATTTTTAAAAAAGCTATATTTAATAATAAATGTTATAATAAATTATAAGCAAAATTTAACGCTAATAAATAAAAGCCTTAATTATTTTAGTATTTATTAATATAAAATTATAATTGTTAATTAAGTTTTTAATTAATAAATTTAATTATTTTTTATATTTAAAAATAATAAGCGTTATTATTATAATATTTTGTTTTAGTTAACTTGTTAATTTTTTTTATAAAATTTAATATAAAAAGCTTTGCGTTATTTAATAGCTAGCAATTTAGCATACTAAAAAATTAATACAAAAAACAATAGTATTATACTACTATTGTTTTTGCTATATTAAATTTTTTATTTAAAAGTATAGCTAACAAATAACTAAACTTATTTATAAAAGCTTAAACATAATTATAGCTTTAACAGTTTTTTAGCATATTTTTTTTATTTATTATTACTTGTTTTTATATTGCTTATAATATTAGTATTAAGTATAATAGCTTAAATGTTTTATTTTAAAATATCCCATTTTTTTAACAGTTATAACAGTTATATATATATTTTTTAACATTTTGCTTTAAATAAAACTAATAAAAATTTTGTTTAATTATTTTAATTATTTTATTTTAGCTTAAATAAGCAATAATTTTAAAATAATATAACTTTTTAATTAAAGCTGTTTATAAAAAAATAATACTATTTAAAATAGTTTTAAGCATTTATAGCTAATAATTTTTATAGCTTAACTTTTAAGCTTTGTTTTTTTTTTTAATTAGTTTTATTAGTTTAGCTTTTTTAAGTGCTACTTTATTATTTTTTATAACAGCTATTAATTTTTTTATAGCTTAAGGTTTAATTATAATTAAAGTGCTTTTTTTAGCTTTTTATACTTTTATTATAAATAATTTAGCTGTTTTTTTAAATAAAGCATTAGCTACTACATTTTTTTTTTTAAGTTTATATTAAAAAATAATATTAAAGTTTATTAAAAAGTTAGCTTATTAAATTTAGCGTATTAAAAGTATACGTTTAATTAAAAAGTATAAAAAAGTTTAATAATTAATAATAATAAAAATTTTTTATTTTAAAAGCTTTAAATAATAATGTTTTAAAGTTTATATTATAACTAATATTTTTTTGTTTTATATAAAGTAAGCTTTTTTTAATACAATTATTGTTTTAAAAAAATATTTTATAAGCTTTTATTTTTTGTTTTTTTATTGCTGCTAAATAATTTTGTTAATAATGTTTTTTAATACATTAGTTTTTATTTAAATAAGTTGCTTTAAACAAAAAAATGCTAGTACTAATATTTAATATGCTAATTGCTTTATAGTTTTAAAAATGTTTTTTTGTTTTAAACTTTTTTTAAATAAACAGTTTAATAGTTTTATAATATTGTTAACATAATAAATAAATATATAAATAAAGTTATATAGTTTTAAAAAAAATTAAACTATTTTAATTTTGTTAAAGTTTTTAAACTTTTAGTTTATAATAGCTTTAATTTTTGCTAAA